>PVHY01004959.1:0-40689 GCA_004024945.1 Uropsilus gracilis
AAAAGGGAAAATAAATCACTGCTCAAAGTCTTATATTAGTGGTTTTCAAACTTTCTCTTTATGCAGCAGATGCCACTTTTAAATGATCTGATCTCATATAATTTACACAGATAAAATGGCTTTCTTGTCCGTCAGAATTACACTCCTATCCTTACAACAGTAAATTACAAAGATTATTTCTGATCTCAGCAATTAGTCTTTCTGGAAGTGGATTCTGGGTTCTGTTAGTTGACCCCTAAAACACAGGTGCTAACCTTCCCCCACACAGCTGAAAATTCATGGCCAGGCACGGTGGCTTGTGCCTGTAAGCTTCAGCCTATGAAGCAGCTGGGGCTAGGGATCGCAGTTCGAGTCCCGCCTGGGGCCCGTAGTGAGACCTAGTTCCAAGAAAATAGCTGGGCGTGGTGGCGTGCGCCTGTAATCCCAGCTACCTGGGAAGCTGAGGCTGGGGACTGCTTGAGTCTGTGGTACCCCGGGCAACGAGAGCCTGCAGTTCCATGGGCAAAAACAGTGAGACCTAGTCTCAAGAAAATAAAAATAAAAAAATGAAAATTCGTGTACTTTGACTCTCCCAAGGTTTTTTTGTTGGTTTTCTGGAGACTAGTTCTTGCTATTTTTGCCCGTTGCCCGTGGTACCACAGACTCAAGCAACCCCCAGTCTCAGCTTTCCAGGTAGCAAGGATTACAGATGCACACCACCACACCCACCTATTTTTTGGGACTAGGTCTCACTGTGTTGCCCCGTGCGGGACTTGAACCATGATCCCCAGACCCTGCCACGACTCCATAAGCTGTCGCTTACAGGCATGCACCACCATGCCCAACTTTGATTCTCTGGAGGTTTAACTAAGCAATTTCAAAGAAGATCTAAGAAAGAACTCCTTTAATCCTAACACAATTTTCCAGTGACCTACACATAAAATTTTTGATACTGAGCACTGAGGACATATTATTTACGATTACCTCTATCAACCACATTTTACAGCTTAACAGAATATAATTATATGCTTGTATTATTAGGTACTAAAAACATAATATACTAGATATTTCACTGATAGCAATCTTTGTAGTAGATGCTAACTAGAGTTGCTACCTGATTTACAATTCTCCCTTCTTAGGGAATAATGGCCTCAATACACAAAACACGTCTTTCAAGATCAAGTCTGTGCTATCTGACCATACCTGACCATTTTCTTATAGTATATATGATTCAGTCAAAACTAGACCCATTTGATCCTTCTCCGCAAGATCTGACACTCTGAAAGAGGGGCGGATTGGGAGTAGTCAGAAGTGAGGTACAATGAAGTCACAGTCCTAGGTATGGCTGTGGTGGGCTCTGAGGCTGCCCTGTTTCTTGTACCTTCCTAATCTTTTCTCAGGAATAGGGGATTTTAATACAATGTTTTCCTCAAGATATGCTTTGTAATCATTTATTCAGTACACGACATACTGTAATAATGGCAGTATGCATTAGATACTTCTGAAATTTATGTATTTATTTATTTTTTTACTTCCAAAATTTAGAGAAAGACTATAAATCCTATCCTGGAAAGCCTGGTCAACATAGGAAGCAGGTTCTCCATGTACTAACTCCACTGTCCCTCATTTGTCCTCTAAAACTTGTTTTTCCCTGCCACCATTCCATTAAAACTTTATTGCCAAAGTCACTAGCTTTTTTACTCCAGTAGCCATTTAATCTTTTTTTTTTTGAGACTAGGTCTCACTATTTTTGCCTGTGGAACCGCAGGCTCTTGTTGCCCAGGGTACCACAGACTCCAGCAATCCCCAGCCTCAGCTTCCCAGGTAGCTGGGATTATAGGTGCGCACCACCATGCCCAGCTATTTTTTTGGGACTAGGTCTCACTACGGGCCCCAGGCGGGACTTGAACTACGATGATCCCTAGCCCCGGCCGCTTCATAGGCTGAAGCTTACAGGCACGAGACACCGTGCCCGGCCCCATGGCCATTTAATCTTTTGAACTCTCCGTAACATCTGATACTCTTGTGTTCTCTTTATAACTTAAATCTTTAAAACTTAAATCAGTGACATTATTCCCTGGTTTCTTCTCTCTACTCCTTAATTTCCATTACACTTTTCTTCCTATCCTTTAAAATGCTGATGCTAGCTCACTCCTTTTCCCGTGTGTGTGTGTGTGTGTGTGTGTGTGTGTGTGTGTGGCAGGAGGGGGGGAGCCTGAGAGATGTGGCTGCGGTCCCATGAACAGAACTGGAAACCACGAAAGGAGAAGAGAGGAGCTGAAGCAACCACCTGCTGAAGTCTGTCCCTATGAGGGAAATTCTCCACCAACAGTGGCTGAAAGTTGGGTTCCTAACACACAACTATAAGATACAAAGGAAGCATCAGCTAACAGTCATCTGAATGGACAGGATAGACAATAAGAATAAGGAGGCCTGGAACCCTGTGAGCACACTAGTATGAAGAAGAGGGAACAGTCTCTAATAGCACAGGAAGCTCTAAATCAGAGTCCAGAAAACCACTGCACACAACTGTCCTAAAAGAGATTCTTGATGAGCTCAGCCTGGCTACCTGTCTCAGAGTTACTCCTGAAGACCTGAGCATCCTAGTCTGTTGTGGTTCTCACCCAGGGAAAGGACACTGTTCCAAATAATAATAATAAGACTGGCGGACAAATATCTATTATTTGGAGTGAGAGAGGAGATGGAGTGACTAGAGGTGGGAAGGGGGAATGTGGAGTAGGGTGGTGGTATTATGGGTGCATTATTGATGGGAGGGCCATACCAAAGGGGAACAATAACTATACCAAGCTGCCAATGTTATAAGAAAATTAAAATTTTAAAAATAAAATACTGATGCTAACCAGAGTTTCAGCCTGTCCACTTTTCTTCTCACCCTCTAAATGTTATCAGCCATACCATGGCATCAACTATTTACTTCAGTATTTTGAGGATCTATGTTGGCAAACAGCATGTAATTAGACTTAGTCTCTAACTCAGAAGTTAGAAGATACTATGCAAAGACATCTCAAAATAAAGCATGAATATGGCCTTTATAGAGAATGATAAATCCATGAGGGGAAAAAAATAGAGTGCTATTAAAGAGTATATATTATAGAAGGCATTGACATAATGTAGGACATTCTGGAAAGATGTGCCATTTGAGGTGAAAGTTAAAGCATAAATAGAAGTGTGAAAGATATTGGCACAGAATTTTAGACTCAAAGGAAGACAGGTGTACGTAGTAAAATGACTGAGAGAAAATGAGATCTGATGGGAGAAGTTGGTATCAGATCAGAAGGGCTTTAAAAGTCAAGTTGGGGCACATATTCAGCATAAATTCATGAAAATCTAAAAACAAAATTGAAAAACAAAAACCACTGCGAGCTATCATACCATTTCTATTCTTTACAAAGACTCCCTCAATCTCCAGCCTCATCATCTTCTTCCTTCATTTTAGCAGATGATCTCAACTCCCACTTTTCAGAGAAAATAAGAGCTTCTGGATATACTTTTCTTCATCTGGTTCCAAATATACCTACTTACATACCTGCCTATGTACCCTCTCCTTCCCATTTGTATGAAGGAGTAACTCTTCCTCCAATACACACTTAATCATCTTTACTTGGATCTCATCTCAGGAATCATCAATTCTATATTCTGTATCACATATTTTCAATCTCTACATCTCAAATGAATTCTTCCCACTAGCTTTTTGACACACTTATTTCTCCCACTTTAAACAAATAAAATCAAACAACCATTTGAGTTCCTTACTACCTTCAGGAAGAAATTTCTCAAAAAAGCTGTCTCCATTTTCCCATATCCTACTTACTTCCACTAATGCTAACTTCTCTCTCCCTATCAAATAACTCTCACTACAATCAATAAACTCTATGTGACTACAAACTATGAGTATTTTAGTTCTAATCTTATTCAAATTTACCAGCTCCAAAATTTTCCATCTCCCTTCGAAAACAATTTCTGATTCTTAAAAGTCTCATTTTTTTTCCACTCTTCTGGTCATTTCTTTCTTTTTTGGGGGTCACCTTTCAAGGTTCATTTATCCTAGATTCAAGGTCTTTATCCCATATACAATTCTCCACAGTTCTAATGAAAACTCTCTTCTACCTGCAGATTATTGACAAATTTACACTTCTAACCCACAAGTCTCCAGACTTGTCAATTCATTATAACCTTAATACCTCAGGGACTTCAATCACATCTTGAACACAAATTATATAGGCCTTCCCTATAAAGCTCTGAAACTTTCCAATATCTCCACTCTCAGTGAATAGTATCATCATCGATCTATTATGCATTCTAGGACCCCCAAAGTCTTAAATGGCACTTTGTATTCCTTAGCATCTGATTCACCACCCCTACAGACACAACAAAAATAGTCAGCAATTATTGTGAATGAACTCATTATCAGGTACTGTTTTAAGTTGTCTTAACTTTATCTAATTTAGTCATCCCAATCATGTATTGTAGTTACTGTCCCTAAGTCTTGTTAATCTTATCTTCCAATTTCTTGAATATATTTTTTCTTCATTGATACTATTGTTGCTATCACCTGACTCCAAGTCATTAAGCTGCTGTCGAGCTTTCCATTTAGGCTACCAGCCACCACTATGACATGTAATTCATTCACTATAAGGTAGGTATTTTCAAAACTGTATTATTGTTTTATGTGCTAACATTGGTGACATTGTGTATGACTTAGGGGCATAGGTTCACATGTCTTAAAATGTTACATTACCACACCTATCATTTAAACATCCATAACTCTCCACCATTATCTACTGACTTTTTGCAAAAGAAAACAGATAATACCTAACCAGCAATCACCCCCTCCCCCACCCCAGCCCACTCTCCTCTCTTATAAAATCAAAATTCCCTAACTTGATTTATGAGGCTATATACAGGCAGGTCTCTGCCAACCTCCTGTTTCATCATGTATCATCCTCCCCCTTGTGTTTTCTGTTCCAGTCACATGGGCCTCTAATCAATCCTTGTGTATGCTATGCTAAGGGAAGTAGGTATCAGACTCAAGGCTCCTGCATATTTTGTTCCCTCTGTACCTAAGAGGTTCCTCCTAAAAGTGCCTAGTTAACACACCTCTCATTTCAGCTCTTAGTTCAATGACCACATCTTTAAGAAAATCTTTCTGAGGATTAAATCATCTATCTATAGGCCCTCCTTGCACCATGTTCTTCTCCTTTATAATTTCTACCACTATAGCACTTTCACATGTTTAAGGTGTGATTGCTTGACTAGTGTCTCACCCTCCTTACTAGACTATATCTTCATGAGGACAGGGACTGCTGGATTTTGCTCACCAAAGCAACCCCAGAATCTAGCAAAATGCCATACAGAGCTTCTAAATGTATTCCTCTGAATAGATGAATTAGAAAGTCAAATTGATATAGGTAAATAAACTGTGAGCCAAAGTAGTAGGTAGTCAATCTACCTACCTTTTGGTTTTGATATGCGGGGACAGCATTCCATAGAGTGAATGCTATGACTAAAAATGGGTAGTTTGTTTGTAGAGAGGTTACAACATGCCTAATGATGGCTAGAAACCTACAAAAGACATTCAATAGAGATGGAATAACCAACAGTGTAACTTTTCTAATAATGTTAGCATCTGGGGGAGTGAAATTTTGCCCAGGCAGAAGCACTGACCTTAGATAGAAAAAGAAGCAGCTTCTCCATTATAGCAAAATTACAAAAGAAAAAAGGAGTGCCAAAATTGGTTTGTAGGTTTGGTGATGGAAAGTTAGTTGACAGTACAATGTTGTACTGTCAAAAAAAAAGTTAGTAGTTAGAAACTTCCAGACTAATTAACGTATATTTATTTGTGATGTCAAAAGAGGAATCATGTGCTGAAAGTGATGGAACTCAAGTTAGAGGAAAATTGTAAAAATAAATAGGAAATAGGAAAATAGGACTGCTTACCAAAACTGACACCTCAGTTGATGTTAAAGCTCACTTAGCAGAAAGTTGCCCAATAATGGAATATTCTCCATCTGTGCTCAAGAGCCTTACCCAAAGAAGGTAAACAGTAATTAATGCTTTTTGACAGATGGATATGGAAAAAAAGGACAGGGTGTCAAGAAAGCCTGGAGGTATTGAGAAGAGTAAAAAGAGATAGTATATCTCATAGGATAAACAAAAAAGAAAGAAGTCTGAAACATATATGTGCACACAAATATATGAAGAGTTAGATGATAAAAGATTATAAGTGGGAGTTGTTATAAGGATTTTAACATAAAGCAGAACTGAAACTTAAAAGTGTAATTCATTTATCATGAAAGAATTCTAAACTGTTGTGATACTCATGAAAATCTCAAAACCTATACCTCAAAAGAGTGTCTCCTGAATTATATTAACACAATAGCAAAAACTATATAGGTATAGTAGTGATTATAACCAGACCTGCCTGGGGCTTTACAATATTATCAGGTAATAAAATGAATGCAAACAAAAAAGGAAACAAATTAAAAGGTGCTCTACATAATTAAAACATCACTATATACTCACTAAAATGGCTAAAATTATAAAGACTAATGTTAATAAGGATAAAGAGTAAAAGCCTCTCTCATACACTTGGTAAAACTAAACTGGTACAACTACAGAAGACGGTATGACAGTATCTATGAAAGCTGAATGCAGCATAACCTGTGACTCAACAACTCCAGTTTTAGAGTTCCAAACTTATACATGTCAAAAGACAGTCAATGTTGTACTGTCAAAAAGTACAAAACAGTCAACGTTGTACTATTCTTAATACCCCTAAGCTGGAAATAACCTAAATGTCCATAATGATAGGACAGATACATTGTAGTATATTCATACAACAGAAAACTATATATAATGACCTAGAACTAGACACAAAAACACAGGTGAAACTCACAAATAATGCTGGTTTTAAAATTCCAAAACACAAGCATTTATAATCTGATTCCATTTATATAAATTTAGAATCAGGCAAAACAAGTCTATGATAATAGAAATTAGAATAGTGGTCATCTTTGAGAGAGTCATGAGTGAAAAGAGGATAAAATTGTGGAACTCTCAGTATACACATGTCCTATCTTTTTTCTAGTATATTCAGTTTGTAATAATTCATTGAGCTGCCCATGAATCCTATACTTCATCATCAAGTTTATTTAAAAATAAGAGTGTAGAAACAACTGAATGGCTCCTTGTGAAGCTGAGACTCCTAGCTCTGCAGAACTACGTTTGGTTAATAGGTATAGGATTAGCTACAGTACTATAGGACTGGCAATCCTATACCTAGCAGCAGGAGATGAAATGATGATCATAGAATTAATTAATGTTAGAGCTGGAACTGGAATTCAGGTATTCTAATTTCAGTGTTCTCAAATTCTTGTAGGAATGTTGTCATCCAGAAACTATCCTTTGAACCCCAAAGGAATAAAGTTATAAAAAAGCAAAAATAGCCATAACACAAAAATAGTCCTTAAAGAACAAGAACATTTATAAAACTCAATATATAAAACTCAATATATCACTCAAATATTCCTCCTCTGGTTCAGACCAGTTTTTATTTCTGCCAATTCCTGTCAACAGTCCTTTACAGTAATTCTTGGGTGAGTCTTCTTGTGTTATGATGCCAAATAGAATAATACAATATAATGTAAATCAACTGCAAGATAAAATGGTCCATCTTGCAAAAGTTGCAGGTTTTCATAATGTTGGTAAAAGTACTTTTAGAAAGCTATTTGATAACATGCAAAGTCACTGACAAAAGAATGTGACAGATTAAAATCAGTTAACCATATGGAAGAGCTTCATAGCTGCTTACCCAGCATCCATTTTCTCCTCAGTAATAGAATCTTGACTTTTCTGTAACTGTATCTTTGTTTTAATAGTAAATGAAACAGATATTAATGTAATCTCAAGCTAAGTTTGAGAAGTGGATATGAATTAATCTTTATTTTTTAATCTAAAGGCATTTATTTATTAAAATGTTCTGTGCCAAGTGGACCAATTTTTAAACCCAGAATCACAATCTCAAGCAAACTGCTGTAACCCGTGTGTTCTCTATAAGGAAGTCATTGCTTTGCAATGGTAAAGTCCCGGACAGAAACACAAATCTGGGGAAATAGGGTTGTTGGAAGCAAATCTGAGCACTGCTAAACTGTGTTCAACTATATTTTACAAGCTGACGATAGTTAAATGCATTGGTAATTTGATGCAGTGTAAATAAAAGAAAGGAATGTGAATATACACATTAAAATACATATATGAAGGCCGGGCACGGTGGCTCGTGCCTGTAAGCTTCAGCCTATGAAGCGGCCGGGGCTAGGGATCGCGGTTCGAGTCCTGCCTGGGGCCCATAGCGAGACCTAGTTCCAAAAAAATAGCTGGGCGTGGTGGCGCGCGCCTGTCATCCCAGCTACCTGGGAAGCCGAGGTTGGGGATTGCTTGAGTCTGTGGTACCTGTGGTTCCATGGGCAAAAATAGCGAGACCTTGTCTCAAAAAAAAGAAGAAAGTAAGTTACATAAAATACTGACTCCTGACATTCACAGCGACTTGAGCACAAAGGCCAGAGAAGATTTTAAAGGTATTTCCAAGCACTGTTTACAACACCTAAGCACCATGGAAGCTGATGAACAAAAGATTCCAGCAAACAATTTACTTAAAAAAAAAAAAGGATAAAGTAACATCTTCATAAGAACCCAAAATTCCTGTACTTGCTCATATACTCATCAGAACTACCAAATAAGCAAACTAGGTTCTGCAGTTACTTATACTTACGTCCAACAAGACCGGTGACCAGAAACACTGCCACCAATCAATCTCTTTAGGCAAGAATTTTCTATCAAGTCTACAGAATCAAAAAGTAATACAGTGACTTTTGCTTATTGGTATAAGATATTATGGAATTAAAAAGAAAACCAGCCTCTCTAGCATACATTTCTCCCCGTTAAGATCTGTTCTTTTCATCACCCACCTTTCGCCAACGTGCTGAAGACTTTCATCAATACGCCACACATATCAAAGACAGAACAAAGAGCTCCTGTTAATAACAGGGGCGCAGAGTGCCCTTAAAACACCGCACGGTGTTTATCGATGACTTTCTGCTCTAAATTAACAAGTACAGGAAGATGAGTCTTCAACCAGCTCCACCTGGGTAAGACCAAGGGGGCGGGGATCCTTATTTAAGATTTCAGGCCAACAACGCTTCTTTGGGGCTTTCGGGTTGGGCTGTGCCAATGAGCTTCTTTTTACCACATCTCACGACACCTTTAAACAGCTCGCCAATAGCGGGATCCTAGCCGTACAAAGAGGTAACGAGGGCTGTTATACAACCTACATGCAACGCCAAATGCCAGCCTGAGGGACTCCCTCAAGAGTGTGACTTAGGAACCACGGAATCAGAACGAGGTCAGACTTTTGGTTCCGAACTGTCTAACGCGACCCTCTACTGGCAGCTTCGCTCGCGCGCGAAAAAGGAAGGGCAAAGACCGTGGACGAAGAGGGTCGAGATGCTACGGGTGCTGGTTTCCGCCCAGGCAACGAGAGGCCACACAGTCCCCGACCACCTCCACCCCCTGCCCTCAGCTTCCCTCCGCCGCCCCAAGAGGAGGTACCTGTTTCCGCATGTTATTCATAACGCCCATGAAACCTGCCAACAATTTCGCTTCTTCGCGAGCAGCAAGTTTCTTCTCAGTCTTCTTCTTGCTGTTCTTCTCCACCCCGGAGGCTGCCATCCTCCGTCAGCTCCGTTCACGGCCCGGCTCGCCGGGACTGGTGAGGAATTGCAAGCTCCCGGCACTCTAGGGCTTCTGGGAACCAAACACTAAGGCTGGGTCTGAGGCTGAGGCACCCTACTGCCAAGGCAGATCAGCAGCGGCGGCGCCACCACTGCTGAATAGGCCTGTCAGCCTCCGTAAGAGCCCACAGAATGTGAGCGTCAGGAGTTCGGACGCGCTTTCTCGAAAGAGCCGGGCGAAAGAGCCTGCGCACTTCGCTCGAGGGGGCGGGGCCCTTATGGAGGGGAAGGGGGCGGAGCCTATGCGTCACTGCGGAGCGCCGCACCCAATAGGAAGACCGGCCCCTGGGCGCTTACCTTTAAGGTGGCCAGGTACTGGCTTAGCTATGTTCAGCTGGTGCGAGGTCGTGGGTACCGTCTTTGCCAAAGACACATTTTCTAATCCTAGATCACTTAGTGAAATTAACTTTTTGATAATTGGGCAGGAAAACCTACTAAATGTTTCACGTTCTAATTGACTTCATAAGAACTGAATTGATGTTTTCTCTTGAAAGCCTGGAATATTGAAACTGAATTGTTGACAGGGTTTGATGAGTGTTGTAAGTAACATGAGGAAACAGGTACCACCTCAGTGCCTGTGACTGATGAAAGAATGTCACATACTGCAAATTAAAAGCTCATTATATAGAGTGATGGAGGCTGTGTGGAAAAATTTAGGATGGAGAACTTAGTGATGGGGGTGCCTACCCCCTTGGTGCCTTTGTCTCCTGTTGCTTTAGGATTGCAAATTTCAAGGAGGACAGCTAAAATGTGAGAATGGACTTGATTAGAATTTCCTTTCAGAAAGATACAGGGAGAGGAAGAAGGAAAACAGATTTTTTTCTTTGTAATGTGATAACTCACAAGACTATTTCCCAAAGGCAGAAAACAAAATTTGAAAATATAAATCTTGGTTGATAACAAAGAGGGGGGGCGGCATTTTGGAGTTACCATTCTAGGGAGAACTTTGTAATTCCAGGCCTTGTGGCTGAGGAGGGCAGCTTGTGGACCCATGACTTGAGCATGGTTAAACTGAGTGTGTGTGTTAAAGTGAGCCTAAGGATTTTTGGAGCGGCCATGCCGAGGCCTTGATGAATCTGCTATTGGTTCCTGTTCTTCAGAGTTTCTTTTTACCACCTAAAGTGAAGAGGACACAGTAAGGAGAGAGCAGTACACCTTCAGCTACATGTCATCATGTCTTCATCTACATGCTTGGAAGTTGAAGCACATCAAAGACAGATGCCATACTCTTGGAGCATCTGTTAATGAATTATGAAGGATTGGACAAGTGGTGAGGTCAACAGGACTAAAGGATTGAGGGTTTTTGGACAATATTGGGGTAATCGGGGTTTTTCTTATGTTTATTTCTATAGTAAATAATTAGAAAATCACTTTGTTTAGTAATAAACTAGTCTGCTCTCTAAGAGTCTTGTTCTGACTCGGGGAAATATAATAAGGGCTGGGGATGGCGATAAGGACCTACACCTAGAAATATTGGATGTCTTTAGGCTGAGGAGCTGTAAAGGATAAATTGAGGCAAGCTAGTAAGCTGTAAACTGCAGTTTCTGATTTTTTTTTTTTCTCTTCTGTAGTCTGGGTCAGGGAGCTGAAAGCAGCAGCTAGAATTTGCATAACATAAAGTAGGGAGTCTGTGAAAATTCAAGGTGTTACAGCTTTGAGCCTGCTTGTAGGAAAAAGCTGGGAGAAGCAGGTAAAAGGATTATTTAGTTTTATGAAGTTGGAAAGCCTCCTTAGCCTACTAACATTAGGAAGTGGGAAACTGGAAGTGGAGGGTAGAAATGATGAACTAAACCAGATACAAAAATGAAAAAAATCTTTAGGTACCAACTTTGATACCAAGTGTCAAACTGCTATGGAAAGTATCCAGAGGTGCTGCCCTTAGGTGGGGCTGTGAAGACTGAGGATCCTTGTAGAGACTCTCAGAGGGCTTTCTTCCAGATAACCTAGTCACAGCCACATGCAATTAATTTAACAATAGCCAACAATTCCACAAAGAAATTGAAGTCATAACCAATATGGGCAGTGTATTTGTTCATAAAATTTAGGCATTGCATTAGTTGTGTCTAAAAAACACAGGAGAGGCCTAAAAAGAAAGCATACTTTTACTTTGTTACAAATTCCTTTTACTTTGTTGCAAATTCCAGGTGTGGACCCTGGAAGAGAGAAAGTATCACCTGGAGGGTGTGTAGCGGGAAACTGTAGCCTTTGGTTTTCAGGAGAGGGAAAAAAAAGAGATATAAAAGGAAAGGAGCACGAAGTTTGGTAAGGAGAGGAGGAAAGTTCTGAGAGCTTGGAGAAAAAGGACCCAGAAGCAGAGTCTTCTGGGGCTCTCCCCAGAGCCCTGTGAGGGTGGAGGAGAAGTGACCCAGATGAAGTGCTGAGCCACCGTGCAATCCAGAGAGACACAAGCTGAACCTCCCGTTGGGAGTGATGGAGGACCAAAGGACAAGGACATAACTTGGCGATTGCAGACTAATGTAAACCCCACGTAGCTCCCAAAGGAGAAGTGGGGTTCCTTTCTGTTTGAGGTACTTATGTGGGTGTGGACTATTAGAGTCTTTGATTGTTTTCCCCCTTACTGTAAATAAACCTGTGTGTTAACCCTTATTGCTTTTTGGTCTCTGAGCAACTGCTTGCACGAAGGTATTGACAAAAAAAAAAAAAAAAAAAAAATCCCTTCCTAAAAGAAAAACAGTTTCTAAGTGTCATTTCCGCACTTGCCAAATGAAGCTCTCCTTCCTGACTTTGTGGGTTGTTTCTTTTAACCAATCTTACCCCTTTGCAAAATGGGAGTGTCAGCTCTCTTTCCAAAACTGGCCAGCTATATCTATGCTGGTGTCTCTTAACAAACCTGTCACTGTCAGAGGCAGCTTTCTGTTCACTTGTGTCTGTGCAAGTATCCTTTTCTTTCCCTTTTTAATATAATAAGCCCACCCTTTTGGATATAAACTAAAGGCCTCTACTTCATGGGGAAACTTGTTGTATGCCACTGAAAGGGGAGTTCTGGTAAAACTTTTCTCGAGGTACCCACGGACCCCCTTCTCTGAACCCAACATCTCTCCCAGATTGTCATAGTGGAGCAGAAGATTTATTTGCCTGGGATTAGTGAAATGAGAACAAAATTCCCATTTGTGTTTCCATAATGTGTATTATCTGCCTTGTTGGGCTGATTTAATCCTAGGGTTTGCAAGTAAGGTCAGGTATAACCTAAGGAAGAGTCAGTTGGATTTTTTTTTTTGAGAGACTGCAGGCACACATTGCCCCAGGTACTACAGACTCAAGTAATCCCCAGCCTCAGCTTTCCAGGTAGCTGGGATTACAGGTGCGCACCACCATGCACAGCTATGTTTTTGGAACTAGGTCTCGCTATGTTGCCCTGAGCCCTAGTAGGACTCGAACCGCGATCCTGGGTCCCTGCCTTGGCTTCCTAGGCTGTGCCACTATGCCTGGCCTTCAGTTAGATTTCACCAAAGGTGCTACAGGAATACGAAACTCAACTTCTACCCACACTTCCAGCTTTTGACCTTGTTTGGAGTCACGCTTCTGGTCTTGTGATGCCTTTTTTCCAAATATTCTGTTCTTAGCCTCCATCAGTTTACATTATTGAAGCATTATGCTTTCTCTTGATGAAGAGAAACAATGTAGTGTAATGCATATGAAAGATCAAATGGCATATAAACTTCTTTCTACAAAAGGATAGGACACACATGCTTTCGTGTACTTTGCGTTTTTACTTTTAATCCAGGGTTTCTCAGATGTGCTTCTGTTAGTGCTATAACTAGTACATAATTTGAGATTTTAGAGTGGACTCTGACAATGGAACAACTTATTCCTAGTGAAATTAGAAATGAGGACAATATTGTGTTACTAAATAATTCAAAACACTAAAGTATAAAAGGCCAAAAGAAAAAGGAAAAGATAAGAAAGGAAGAAAAATCCCAACAAATAGGACTATATCAAACTGAAAATCTTGTGCACAGCAAAGGAAACCATCAACAAAGTGAAAAGGCAACCTACTGAATGACAGAAAATATTCACAAGTCATATCTGATGAGGGGTTAGTATCCAAAATACGTAATGAACTCACAGCCTAATAGCAAAAACCAAACAATTGATTAAAAAATGGTCAGATGATCTGAATATACATTTTTCCAAAGAAAACGTAGATGGTCAACAGATACATAAAAAAGTACCCAATATCACTCATCATCAAGGAAATGGAAATCAAAATCACATGAGATGGCATATCTGTTAAAATGACTAACATAAAAAAAAAGACAACAGGGCTGGGCACGGTGGCTCCTGCCTATAAGCTTCAGCCTACGAAGTGGCCGGGGCTAGGGATCATGGTTCGAGTCCTGCCTGGGGCCCGTAGGGAGACCTAGTTCCAAAAAAACATCTGGGCGTGGTGGTACGCACCCGTAATCCCAGCTACCTGGAAGCTGAGGTTACGGATTGTTGAGTCTGTGGTACCCTAGGCAACGAGAGCCTGGGATTCCACGGGCAAAAATAGCGAGACCTAGTCTCAAAAAAAAAAAATGACAACAAATATGGGTGCAGATGAGGAGAAAAGGAAAATCTCGTGTAATGTTGGTGAGAATATCAGTAAAAACAGTGAGACTTAGAGTGCTGTAATTGTCCCTCTCCACCCAACTCTGTGGCAGCTTTAAAGTCAACAGCCTCACAGTAATGATAGCTGGGAAAATCACAACCATAGCAGCTTCTGGAGGAGTCAGAACAGGTTAGGAGTTTCCTGAAAGCCCCACCTCCCGAGAATATTCACCATTTGACCTGTCTGGCAGTTCTTGAAAAGCTTCATTCTCAGGGCTCTTTATTTGATCTGACACAGAACTTACTCTGGGCAAACAGCCCTGATAGCAGAGCATTTGACAAAACCTAATAAGTGAGAATTCTTTAACATCGCAGTTGCCTGAAACAGCCCTTCAAGTTTAGATTAGCATATGGCTAATCTAAACACTTAAAAGGAAAAAAAATCAGTAAAAAGATGTCCACAAGGAGCTTTAAAAAAGGTGGCATATTCTTTGGGATCTGAAAAGCTATTGCATGCCCCAGGCTATGTGCATTGGTAGGAAAAATATGAAAAGGCCTTCAACTCACATTTCTGGCTTTTGAGGGTCTGTGCAAGCAGAACGTGTGGGCCAAAGTTGTAAGTTATCTGCTGGTATATTGAAGGTATACCCCAACATACTCATAACTGTCCTTAGCAGAGAATGGGAGAATGAATGATTTAAGGTATATAAGAGAGCCGGGCGTGGTGGCACATGCCTATAATCCAAGCGTTGGGAGGCAAGAAGACAGGGATCCCTTGAGTTTGGAAGTTCAAGACTACCCCAGGCAACATAGTAAGATCTGATTCTCGAAAAAGCAGCTGGTGCGGTGGCGGGTGCCTAAAATCCCAGCTACCTGGGAGGCTGAAGCTGGGAATCTCTTGAGTCTGCGGGATCAGAACTATCCCAGGCAAACAAACAAACAAACAAACAAAAAAACCGGTTTATAAGAAAATTTCCCAGTCATTAGCTATGCTACTCCACGGCCAAGTGAGATTTGTCCCAGAAAAACAATGTTAATCTAAGGTAAAAAAATCAATATAGTACATCACGTTAATAGAAAAAAGAACAAAAATGACATCACTGTTTCAACAGATTTTGTAAAGATTACTGAAAAAACCCAACATATTCTCATGATAAAAAACACTCCAAGCTGGGCATGGTGGTGCGTGCTTGTAAGTGACAGCCTATGGAGTCGTGACTGGACAGGGGATCGCGGTTCGAGTTCTGCCCGGGGCAACATAGGGAGACCTAGTCCCCAAAAAATAGCTAGGTGTGGTGGTACGCGCCTGTAATTCCAGCTACCTGGAAAGCTGAGGCTGGGGATTGCTTGAGTCTGTGGTACCCTGGGCAATGTGAGCCTATGGTTCCACTGGCAAAAATAGCAACACCTAGTCTCAAAAAACAAAAACAAAAAACCAAAAAACAACTCCAGCCGGGCACGGTGCCTCGTGCCTGTAAGCTTCAGCCTATGAAGCGGCCAGGGCTAGGGATCGCGGCTCGAGTCCCCCTGGGACCGGTAGAGAGACCTAGTTCCAAAAAAACAGCTGGGTGTGGTGGTACGCGCCTGTAATCCCAGCTACCTGGGAAGCGGAGGCTGGGAATTGCTTGAGTCTGTGGTACCTAGGGCAACGAGAGCCTGGGGTTCCACGGGCAAAAATAGCGAGACCTAGTCTCAAAAAAAAAAAAAAAAACAACAAAAAACCAACCAACCAACCAAACAAACAAACAAACAAAAAAAACCCAAAAAACAACTCCAACTTTGACTAGAAGCTGAACTGAAAATTACAATAGAGGAACTCAAAAGTAGATGAGAGAATGGAACAGATGGAATCAATGAGCTGGAGCACAGGCCGGTAGAAAACACCCTATCAAAGCATCAAAAAAGAAAAAAATTAAAAAAAATAATGTGAGTCTTATGGAATAACTTCAAGAGGAAATATATATTTTTATATATGTAAATATACATATATATTTAAAGTGATAGGGTTTCCAGAGGAGAAGAAATAGCCACGAGTCTCTCTAACTTGGGGAAGGAAACCAGAAATCCAGACTCAGGAGGCTCAAAAGTTCCAAACAAAAATAAAATCAAACTGTAGTCTATATGATCCCAGAATATATATATATATTTTATTATTATTATTATTTATTTTTGAGACTAGGTCTTGCTATTTTTGCCCGTGGAACCGCAGGCTCTCATTGCCCGGGGTACCGCAGACTCAAGCAATCTCCAGCCTCAGCTTCCCAGGTAGCTGGGATAACAGGCGCGCGCCACCACGCCCAGCTATGTTTTTGAAACTAGGTCTCGCTACGGGCCCCAGGCGGGACGCGAACCGCGATCCCTAGCCCGGGCCGCTTCATAGGCTGAAGCTTACAAGCACGAGCCACCGTGCCCGGCCTTCCAGAATATATTTTTAAAAACTCTTGAAACTCAATATGAGGGTAACAAAGTGTTTGGAGAGAAAAATTGCAGAATATTGAGAGGACATATATATCTATATATCTATATATCTATATATCAAATACATATGAAACAAGCACATGAAAATTATCAACATCATTAGCCACTAGGAAAACACAAATTAAAGCCACAATAAGATACTGCTTCATACCTAAAAGACTGCCTAAACTTTAAAAGGTTGATTACATAAAGTACTGGTAAGATGATGGAAGAATACACACTGCCAAGGGGAATGTAAACTATATGATTATTTTGGAAAACTGCACTTTCTTAAAGTTAAACATGCTCACTAGATAAATGAACCATTTAATATATATATATATTTACTTACTAGATCTATGTTGCCCGGGGTACCCGTGGACTCAAGTGATTCCTAGCCTCAGCCTCCCAGGTAGCTGGTATTAGAGTTGCATGGCACCACACCTGGCTATATTTTAGAGACTAGGTCTAGCTATGTTGACCAGAGTAGTCTTGAACCCAGAGACTCAAGCGATCCCTGACCTCAGCCTCCCAATGTTGGGATTACAGGAGTGCACCACCGCGTCCGGCCTCTGTTTAATCTTTATGTCTTTACCCAAAAAAAGTGAAAATGGGTGTTTGTACAAGGACCTGTAAAATATCTTTATAGAAGGTTTATTTGTAATTGTACAAAAACTGGAAGCAATTCCCTGTTTAACAGGTGAAGCATTTAAAAGAAATTCCATCCAGATGATGGAATGCAGTTACAAAAGCAATAAACTATTAATAAATGCAAAACACAGATGAATATCAAAATAATTTTGTGGTAAAGAAAGCTGACACCCCCCCCCCCAAGGCATATTATCTTTGTAGTGACAGAAAATTAGATTAGCAGATGCCTGAGTTAAAGATTGAGACGAAGGTACAAAAAGGAAGGGTATGAAGGAAAATTTGGGGGGCATTCTAGGGGTTATGTCAGCAGGATAGTTGATTAAAACATCTCTTGCTTTTAACCTCTCCTCAACACCATCAACAGCATTCATTCATGGATAAAAGTACCCTTATTTGGACTATCAGAAGATGTGAAACCCCTGTACAGTCAGTCCATGAATGAGTAGAGTCATTCTGAGAAGTTAGACTGTACTCAGGTGATTGACTCACCTAAACACAGTTCTAGTTATCAGCCCCAAACACCTCAGTACATCAGAGAACTCAGCTACATATCCATTTGGCTTTGGTTCTGTCACCAGTACCATAGACAAAGGAATCTGGAAGAATTTTGGGCTGAATAACAGACAAAAAGACTTTTGTCCTGACTGTAGATCGTTAACTGGCTCCAGTCCTTTAACTGTGGTCCCAGAGCTCCTAGAAAACACTGATTTAGACACTCCCTTCAAATAAGAGGAATTTGAATCTGCTAGCCTGGGTGATAACCCAAACTTAGCATTTAGCACTGTCCTTGGGAAAGCAATAGGGACACTCAGAGGATTTGCCCTGGTTCTTTGTAGAACAGAGAAAAAGCACAAACTTAAGAATTCTACCACAAGAGGGAGCAAGAAGTTTGAATCAGGCATAGTCATAGAAGGTCTGAAAAAAAACTCAGCAGTATTGAAAACTCAGCAGTATTTATGATTGCTATATTCCCCAAAGAAGTGACCTAGTCATCATTATATAATGACCTTGTTTGTCTCTTACAGTTTTTGAATTTAAGTCTATTTTGTCTGATATAAGGATAGCTATCCCTGATTTCTTGGGTCTGGAATATTTTTTCATAATATCTTTCTCCATCTCTTTACTTTGAGCTTATGTTTCATCAGGGAATATAACAATCAAAAACACATATATACCCAACACTGGAAAATATAATATATTTGAACAAATCTTAACAGATCTGAAAAGTAATCAATAAGATAAACAACAATAAGATAAAATAACAATAGGAAACTTCGATAGTATATTTTCAACAATAGACTATGCAACTAAAAATCAGTAAGAAGATGTTGGACTTAACTATGCTTTAGACCAAATGAACCTGCTAGGCATTCCTGTACATTCCAAGTAACAGAGTAGAAAACACATTCTTTTCAGTCAACACTGATGATTTTCTAGGATGGAGAATATGTTAGGTCACAAAACAAGTCTTAGAAAATTCAAGAAGTTTGAAATCAGATCAGGTATCTTTTGCAACCACAATGGTATGAAACTAGAAATCAATAACAGGAGGAAAATTGGAATGTTCACACATATATGGAAATTAAGCCTGAATAACCACTGAGTCAAAAAAAAAATCACAGGGGAAATAAAAATATCTTGAAACATTGTCTCTCAAGGATCTGGGAAAAGAAGAACAAAATAAAACTAAATTAGTTGAAATAAGAAAATAACCAAAGATTAGAGCAGAAATTAATGAAATAGAGACCAGAAAACACAATAGAAAACATTGATAAAAGTAAAAGAGGATTTTTTGAAAGATAAACAAAATTGAACGATCTTTAACAGACTATGCAAGAAAACAAATAGAATACTCAAAAAAAATTAAATCAGTAATTTAAGGAGATATTATAATAAATTCTACAAATATACAAAGGATCAAAGATACTACTATGTCAACAGGTTAAGTAACATAGAATAAATGAATAAATTCCTAGAAACATGCAATTATCTGCCACAGTCCAGCCGCGTGGGGAACGGTGCCTGAGAGAAGGGGTTAGGATTACAATCAAGACCATCAAGATGATCTCTTGGGCAGGAGGGCACAGCCGCTTTTCTCTTGATCTGCTGGCTACGAGTTTATTTTTCATACAGTTTTTATACAATTCATGTAACACAGTTCAGCAATTACAATGGCCTTTTGTTTGACATCAGTTTTACTGGGGGCTAGCTTTCTGTAGGCATCTGCTTATCTAGGATAGATGGCGATCACCAGACCCGCTATGGGATGCCTTTGTTACCTAAACTGATTTAGTTTACAGGGCTTCCTGATACCTGTGCTTGCTTAGGCATGCAGGACGTGCTGTCAATAATTTTTATAGTTCCTCATATTTGTGCTGACTTATTCAGGGGGCAGCCTTCTTTTTCCAAATCCAGCAACTATCAAGAAAAAATCATGAAGAAATAGAAAATCTAACAAACTACAAATGAATAAGGAGATTATAGTATCAGTTATCAAAAACCTCTTAACAAAGAAAAGTTTAGGACCAGAGAGTTTCCCTGGTGCATTTTATCAAAGAATTAATAAAGAATTAATGCTAATACTTCTCAAATTCTTCCAAATAATAGATGAGTAACATATACCCCAAATTAATTTTAAGACTGTATTATCCTAATATCAAAGTCAAATAAGGACACAGTGTAAGGCTAATTTCACTATTGAATACAAATGAAAATATCCTCAATAAAATATCAAACCAAATCCAATAAAGGAACCATACTCCACAATTAGTGATGATTTATCATCAGGCTGTGGGATGGTTTGACATAAGGAAATCAGTAAATGTGATACACCATATTAGTAGAATGAAAGACCTGCTGCTCTCAAGAGTGAGTAAATGAAAACTTGGATAAAATTCCTGGGCTTTGTTAGACTTTTCTAAATGTCAGAATATTTCCTCTGTTCCTTTTCTGGCTGTAACTTAGGAATGGAGGGATCATTCACCTGGAGGAAATAAGCCCAAGTGGACAAGGGTTGCTGGTAACAAGTTTGAGACATTGGGATTGTTTATTTTAAAAAGAGAGCTTTCGGCCTGGCATGGTGGCTGGGACTGGAAATCGCTTGAGTTCACGACTTGCCTGGGCAACATAGTAAGACCTAGTCCCAAAAAATAGCTGGGTGGTGGCGCATGCCTGTAATCCCAGCTACCTGGGAAGCTGTGACTGGGGATTGCTTGAGTCTGTGGTACTCTGGGCAACATGTGCCTGCAGTTCCATGGGCAAAAATAGCGAGACCTAGTCTCAAAAAGAAAAAGATGGATAAATAAAAATAAAAAGAGAGAGCTTTCGATTTGGTATATGATAAAGGAACCATAAGTTTCAGAAATCTGTATCACTATGACAATATATTATTTCTCAACGTTATCTTAAAAATTCTTTATGAGATTGAATGTCTTTTTATGTTTATTTGACATTTGTGATTTTTTTTGTGAATTACCCATTTATATCCTTTGCTCATTTTTTTCTTGAAATTTTTCTCCTTGAATTGCAAACATTCTTTGTTGAGATAGTTTTTAAGCAAACTCATGTGTAAAAAATGTCAGTTAAGTCATCGAAGATGCAGGATGAGGTCTCCAAGAAAAGAATACAAATGAGCAAAGGCAGATTACTGATTCATAGCTCAAGGGGGAAAAGGATCCAGCAGGGGCAAAGAAGGATTCAGAGTGACCTGGAAAAACATGTCCTCATATGACCCTCACTGTCATACTCTTTTTACAATATAATTGAGCATGGCTTGCATGACTGCAGGAAGTTGAGTCTTTTCTTGAGTTTTTCTCACAAAGCACATCCAATAAACCCCAGTGGTGTTGATTCACATCCAAATGTTTGTCCTCTTAGCTATTATTTTTATTTAGGGATCCTAAAATTCAACATGCTCCCTTGAGGCTAGAGGGTTACACAGAGCCATTCTGATATTGTAACTTCAGAATGTGCAGCTGATGTGGTGTTGACTAAGACTCTTGGTGGTCTGCCTTCTGAAATTTGAGTAGTCTGAAGACATGGTCTGGCCAGGCCATGCTCCTGTTGCCCAGTGACCATCTGCACCATTGCTAGCATAGCTAAAGCTTAATCTTAGAATTGCAGTCTGCTGACCCTGGGTGAACTTAATAGTTGTGACCACCAGGGACATTGCAGATCCTATCTCTCTTATAGTTGGTTCTCACTGTACAGAAAAGAAATGTGTAATTTGTTCTCAAACAGATCTTACTAATTGGGGCCTTACCAATTTCAAGGATAGGCACTGCGTTCTAGATGGCTTTGCTGGGGCCATATCTGTTAGTTTGAGCAGGACTGCATGAAATACTTGCCAGAGTTGATAAAACTGGAGGAGAACAAGTAGTACCAACATGGGGAAAAGAGACCCCCAGTCAAACACACTATTGGTACTGAAACCGGGTAGTGAAATAGGAGGCATTTTAACTTGAACTCAGAACATCTGCCTGCTTCTCCCTAGGAAGCAGGCTCAAAGCAGTTAATTAGCATTTACACTGTCTACTTACTATTGGTATGCAAAAATCAGCTACTAGTGTTTTTTTTTTTAGCTCTCTTCCCCCTCTCTCAGAAATAAAAAAAAAAAAACACCTTAAAAGCTACAGCTTAAACTTTACACTAGTTTGTCTCAATTTACCCTCTTATAAACTTTTGTAGTCCTTTTCACCATCCCCAGCCTTTTCACTAAAGCCCAAGCCAAAACAAAACTCTCAGAGTGCAGACTAATTTATTTTTAACAAAGTGATTTTCTAATTACTGCAAAAAGAAACATATAAGTAAAACTCCAATTAACACCATCTAAAACTTTTTCGACATTGTCTAAAGTCCTTTCCCCAGATTGTCCAAAAACCCTCAGTTTTTTAGTCCTGATCATCTCAACAATATCTATTAGAGTTTATCTCCACATGCTTGAAGACATCATTTTTGGCATGCTCCTTTGGTGTGCTCCATCTCTTCCATGCTGTCTTTTTCCAGTTCTCCAGGTAGTAGAAAAAGCTCCATAGTACCAGAACCAACAAAGTTTTTTTTTTTTTTTTTTCAGGCCTGGCTTTTACACAGCTTCTCTCAGACACAAGTTAAACTCAGCAAGAAAACTCTTACATGGAATTTAAATTTCCAAACTCTTTAGCTTTTTTTAACATACACACTCAGTCTGGGCCAGCTAATGGCTGCTAGCACCAGGCCTTGGCCACGTGGTCAAACTCACATGGCTCACATATTTATCCTCCAAAGGCGCTGACCAAAATGGCTGAATCCTAAAAAAAAAAAAAAAAAAAGGCAGAATAATCCCTCTCTTTGTTTCAACTCCCCTTATATATTTTTTCATTTCTGTTTTCCTGCCTTCAGGGAACAACTCCTGAGTTATCACATTGCCTTGCATCTTTCTGAAAGGATATTCTAGTCAAGGCCATTTTCAAGTTTTAACTTGTCCTTAACATTTGCATTCCTAAAACAAGAGACAATGGCACCCAGAGTTAGGTGCCCCAGCTTCAGTACCAATAAAACTACACCCTTGGAATGTAGTCCAAGGGGATGACTTAAAAATTCCTGCCAGGAGTTTCAAAGGCACACACCCAAGAATATCTGTGCAGCAAACCCTAGAAGGGGATGGACTGTGCAGTCCACTGCTTAAACTAGGAGTCCCCCTTTAGTCCTCAATGTTTTCTTTCATGAATTCTGTCCATTCAAGCTCCTCCTTGGTGTACAGTCTCTGAGTAAGCTTTGCTTTGCCTAGATGTGACTTCAAATTCTTTCATGACTGTAGTCAAGGACTGAGGAATCCTCAAACTCAGAAACTTTTAGGAGCCACAAAACCCAGCAACATACCCATTAATGAATCCAGACTGAAAGTTCACTTTTCTCAACTGATTGCTTTGCCTATCATTCCCTGTCCTCCTGGCAAATTATCTCCCAGGAATCTTATTTCATATAATTTGAGTTAGGTGACCCAAGATCACCAAATAATTCTAATTAATTTGAATTTGATAGGAAAAAAGTTCTCCTCACTTACATTGTCTCCAAGAGTATCATCATGCATTGAGGACTCTGACACCTTTCTTTTCAGCAGCAGCTATAATTTCTACAAACAATGGATAGGTCTAGAGTTGGAAGAGGGCATTTCTTTCTATCAAGGTGTTTTATGCATCACAAAAACACCCTTTCTCACTCTCCACAGACAAAGTTAACCTGAAATATTTAACCCCATGAAAATAAACTTTCTATAACCTTAGTGAAGTTTAAGTGCCACTCACCTGGGAAGTGAGAAATATGTTCATGTGTATGTTTGCTTGTGTAAAACTTATGAAAGTAAGAATTTTTGCATTTTGTTTTTGCAGTTCTCTCTCTCCAATTATAAAAACTATAGCCTCTGCAAAACTTGGATCTATCCTGATCTTAGGCAAAACTTTGTGAAAAGTTTTTTGTTTGTTTTTAAGAGACAAAGTAGCATAATAAAATTAAGCCAAGCTGATTTAATTCCTAGTTCCACTTTTTGCTAGCTATATAATGAGAGGGGTTACTAATACAGGGCATCCACACTCTGGGTGCTTTCATTAGCTTGAAAATGAAGTCAATTTCCTTGAAAATGAAGTCACTTTGCAAATTTCAAAGAGAAGTGGCAGTATTTTGATTATCATACCTGACTGACTGGATTCCCTCCTGAGCCCGGTTTGGCAGAAAAATAATATAAATATAAACTGAGAACAAGGAAGATGATTTCAGTCATTTTGGAGGAAGGATGGCGGCCTGGCCATGAGGACCTGAGATGGCTGGGGCCCAGGCAGGGCCTTTGACCTGGGCTGGTAGTCTCATGGCTTTTAGTAAGCATAAGCTGAATGTGCCTGCTGAAAGCTAAAGAGTTTGGAGTTTTTAAACTCTAGTGGAGTTTTGCGATACCTGGTTGGTTTAGGTGTTTGGTGAAGAGGCCAGTAAGCGAAGCCTGAGAAGAAAATGAGCTTTGCTGGTTCTGTTATCCTGAGTATAGGGACCACCCCTTTTTAATTCCTTATACTAAGGGTTCTTCTGCCTGCACCACAGCAGCTGCTCAGAGATCAAACCTTAGTTACCAGGGTAAGCATAGAAGTTTATTTACAGATATGGGAAAAACAAACTAAAAGAGTCCACACTCTCATAAGTGTTCCAAATGGAATAGAGCCCCACTTAAGCTCCTCAAGGAACTGCCTGGGGTTTACCTCAGTTTTAATGCGCTTCTGGTTGAAAATATCAGGTAGTGTCCTTGACCCCTGATCCTTTGTCACTTCAGTTAGCACCAGATGAATCCAACCAACAATAGTCTCTCCAAGGCAGGCCTATCCGAGTTTCACAGTGGTTCTGCACTTCATCAGGGTCACCTCTCCTCTGCCTTTGCACAGCTTTCAACTCTTAGGGACCTGAGTGCCGTGGAGGTGGGGAAGCGCCAAAAGACTCAGCTTCTGGGTTCTTCTCCTGAGGCCAAAAGCCTCCATGCCTGATGCCAATTTCCAACCTCTCACTCTTGCTTCCCTCTCTGTGCTCCTTTCCAAAATAGTATCCTATCTGCTTCCTTCCTCCTTTTTAATCCTTCTCCTTACTTCCCTTCCCCTCAGCCAGAGGCCCCCAATTCACAATCACACTCCCCTGGTGGTCCGTACTTACCTTTTCCCATCTGGGCCTTGGGTGCCACCACCCTAGGACCCTTCATTAACATATTCACCAAGTTTGCTTAATCACCAAGTCTGAAAAGTAAAAAGGGGAAGTGACCTTATCTGGCTTTAGGCTATTCTCAATCTCTGTGTTTTTCAGATGTAGGTGATGGCAATGCCTACATTTTATTTTTTCAATGAATAACACTGCCCACATGGGGTCCCAGCTTCAGTTCCTGTTTTTTAGTTTCTTTCTACCACCTAAAGTGAAGTGGACACAGCAAGGAGAAGACAACATCACGCCTTTGACTAGATGCTTAGAGGAAGCCAGAACATGCCAAGAAGGATGTTTTGTGTTTGGAACACGTGTTGCTGAACTCTGAAGGATTGGATAAGAGGTGATGTCAACGGGACTAAGAGACAGAAGATTTTGGACAATCAATGTTGGGGTGGTAGGGGTTTTCTTACATGTTTCTTTTCTTTTTTCTTTCTTTTTTTTTGAGACTAGGTCTTGCTATTTTTGCCTGTGGAATCACAGGCTCACATTGCCTGGGGTACCACAAACTCAAGCAATCCCCAGCCTTAGCTTCCCAGGTAGCTGGGATTACAGGCTCACACCACCATGCCCTGCTATTTTTTTAGGACTAGGTCTCACTACGGGCCCCACGCAGGACTTGAACTGCGATCCCTGGCCCCAGCCATGACTTCCTAGGCTGCCACCTACAGGCATGTGCCACCATGCCCAGCTACATGTTTCTTTTGTAGTAAATAATTAGAAAATCACTTTGTTGGAAATAACAAACAATCTAAGAGTTTGTTCTGGCTTGGAATTTTAGTGAAATGGCTGCCAGTGGCAAAAGGACCCAAAAAGGTTAAATTGTAAGTAACAGTTTTTTTCCTCTAGTCAGGGAGAGAGAGGTGAGAAAAGCTGCTGGTAAGCAGCAGGGAATTTTGAGTAACAAAAGATGACTGATCTGTGAAGGCATTTGCTTAGGACAGGTTAAATTTAGGGAAAAGCTAGGAAAAGAGGATTTTTGGTAACAGTTAAAGAGTTCCCTCCTCCCATTTCATTACTAACCTCTCTGAATTTGAGATACCTCAGTTAGAAAATGGAGATAATAATGCATGTCTTGCAGGATTGTTTGGCAATTAGAGCACCTCATATGGTTTTGTCATATAATCTAGAAAGCATTGTATGCCATTGTGTTATTATTTATAGTAATGTTTACGGCAAAAATTCTTTCTTCCAAAAAGATCCCACTTTCAAAAAGAGAAGTGGGAACTTCCCATATTCCCTACATTATCTATTTACTCTCACTTCTAGCATAGTAGACCTGATCAAAAAGAGCCTGGAACAAGAAAGAATGGAAGAATAGGGCTCCCCTGTGAACTCTTAACCCTTCCTTCCTTCCTTCCTTCCTTCCTTCCTTCCTTCCTTCCTTCCTTCCTTCCTTCCTTCCTTCCTTCCTTCCTTCCTTCCTTCCTTCCTTCCTTCCTTCCTCCCCCCCCCCAAATTTATTCATAGGCAACAAGGATATTTGATTTCCACAACCATTCACCTTTGCACTAACCTTGAAAGTGAAAAATATGATAAAGAAAGTGTAATATAATAGACATACTCTTTAAATATGTTTGGAAAGGCACAAGGTGATAGTCTTTAGCCTGTATGCCAATATTATAATTCAAATATTGGCATGAAACCAGTAAAAAGGGAACTTGTGCATTGTTGGTGGGATTGTAAATTTGTTTTGACATTATGGAAAATACTATGGAGGCTCCTCATAAAATTAAAAATAGAACTTTCATAAAAGCCAGCAATTTTACTTATGAGAATTTACTCTAAGAAAACAAAAACACTGACTCAAAAAGATAGATGTACCCTCATGTTTCTTGCAGTATTGCTCATAATAGTCAAGATATGGAAGCAACTTTTATGTCCTTTAATGAATGAGTAGATGAAGAAAATGTGGTATACAGCATATCTATACTGGGAATTAAGTTAAATAAGTCAAACAGAGAAAAGCAATTAATGAATGATCTCGCATGTATATGGAATCAAAAAGCACCAAAAAGAACTGGGGTCATACATACAGAAGATAGATAGGAGGTGGGCAGAACCAGTCTTCAAGTGGAGGGAGTAGGAGAAGGTAATGGTGGTCAAAAAGTACTAACTTTCAGCTTTTAAAATACATAAGCTATGGGGATATAATATACAGCATGATGCCTATAGTTAATAATACTATATTATATGTTTGAAAACCATCAAGAAACAGGTCTAAAACTTCTCAAAAGTTTTCAAAAGAAATTTTGGGAAAAAAAGGACAACATGACAATGAATCCTTCTATGAAAGGATTTCAGTTGAAGGCATTTAGTGCTGCCTCAGATTGCTAGATGAATATAAGTATTGTCTCTGAACTTAGTGAGTAAATAGTTATATAATAATTTAACCTTGATTGGAATGTATAAATACTTAGGCAATCACTACACTAAGCTAGGCACTGTAATTGATTGCAAATGCAATATTGTTCAGTAAACTAGGAAACTACTTCCTTCTATTAACTTTGAAGTTCAAAGCCAT
Organism: Uropsilus gracilis; assembly: GCA_004024945.1. NCBI lineage: Eukaryota > Metazoa > Chordata > Mammalia > Eulipotyphla > Talpidae > Uropsilus > Uropsilus gracilis. The sequence goes on from PVHY01004959.1 coordinate 27,673, forward strand.
TTATTAGTAGTCACTTTAGTAAAAATGAGTGAATATTGCCATAAATTACCCAAAATAGTAGACACTTAAATGTTGATTATATTGGATAACTAAATGCCCAAGAGAATATTATTATTATTATTGAGACTGAGTCTCACTATTTTTGCCCATGGAACCACAGGCTCCCGTTGCCCATGGTACCACAGACTCAAGCAATCCCCAGCCTCAGCTTCCCAGGTAGCTGGGATTACAGGCGTGCGCCACCACGCCCAGCTATTTTTTGGGACTACGTCTTGCTGTATTGCCCTGAGCAGGACTCTGTGTTGTCCCGAGGGGACTTGAACCATGATCCCTAGCCCCAGATGCTTCATAGGCTGAAGCTTACAGGCAGGAGCCACCGGGCCAGGTCCCAAGAGAATATTAAATGCAAAACATTTAACCCCTGCTTCAGGGGAGCTTTCCAAACAATGGATGCCTGAACTCTAGTCCAATGATTGTACAGTTATGTATTGAAAAGTACTATATTGAAAAGTACTATTGCCCAAGGCAGAATATACACAAAGGCTCAAAGAGACTATCATACCAACAGATTAAATAACATAGTATAAATGGATAAATTCCTAGAACATGCAATCTATCAAGACAAAACCATGAAGAAATAGAAAACCTAACAAACCAATAATGAATAAGGAGATTATAGTATCAGCTATCAAAAACCTCCTAACAAAGAAAAGCTTAGGACCACATAGTTTCCCTGGTGTATTTTATCAGAGAATTAATGGAGAATTAATGCTAATACTCTCAAATTCTTCCAAATAATAGAAGAGTAACATGTACCCCAAATTAATAAGACTGTATTATCCTAATATCAAAGTCAAATAAGGACACAGTGTAAGAAGAAAACTGTAAGTCAATTTTGCTATTGAATACAAGTGAAAATTGCAAATACAATCTTTTTTTTTTTTTTGGACTAGGTCTCGCTATTTTTGCCTAAGGAACAGCAGGCTCTCGTTGCCCAGGGTACCACAGACTCAAGTGCGCGCCACCACACCCAGCTATTTTTTTGGAATTAGGTCTCGCTACGGGCCCCAGGCAGGACTCAAACCGCCATCCCTAGGCAGGACTCGAACTGCGATCCCTAGCCCTGGCTGCTTCCTAGGCTGAAGCTTACAGGCACGAGCCACCATGCCTGGTGCAAATACAATCTTATATTGAAAAATGCTATATTCCCTAAGGCAGACTGAAAATTGGCACAGACTAGTAAAATAGACACCCACTTTGAGTGCTCACTATTTGTTGGGCAAGTTTTGCATTTTATTTTAGGGAAACAAATAAGGACTAACATATATAGCAAATGTAAAGAAGTTACAAATACTACAAAGTTCTTTCAGAAAAAGGCTCTGGGTTCACTTCTCTTGAGCTTTGGTATTTTATTATACTACTATGTTGATATTTTATTATACTAAGATCATTATTCTGATATATCTTTGAGATCCAGTACAGTTCATCTGGTGTAGGTAGTTACCTCTTGTGTTGACCAACTATACTGAGCTTCAATAGCAAAATTCTTGCACGAAGTTGTATGTTACAATATAGTCAGATAAAAATTTAAGTCATTAAATGATAGTTAGAAAATTAGACAAAAGAGTTAGTTTCCATTAATGGGTTTACACACACACACACACAAATGTGTGTAAAGTTAGAAAAAAAAATCATTGCTAATTGAGATAATAAGTGGTTAACATTCTATAGGACAGTGAAACCATAGCATCTTTGGGGTCACTTTCTCTAGAGGTTATACAATCATAAGACCTTATCTAATCCTTCAGGGTAAACTTCAGCTTTATAAGATTGGAATACCATGTTTCTCTTTTATCAGTTGTGGTTCTTAGTCAAATATACCTTGAAATCAAAGCTACAGTGCCTATTACCACGAGATGATGGTAAATCAGAACTAAATGCTTTCACTCTGCTTTTCTGATGAAGAGTTTCCTCCCAAAATTAACTTTGAAAGCTATCAAAATTAATCTGTGTAAAGGAACCTTACTTCCCTATACCAACATAGTTAGAATTGTGTATAAAGTAAGAATATGCTCTAGGAGTTATGTCTAAGGATTCAACATATGACTTCCAGTATTTGGAATGTGTGAAATCCGTTTTGGTTGTTCTAAAAACTCTTTTGTTTACCAGTCAATTCATTTCTGAGTCTTTTTTAGGCAAAATAATCATTCCCTTTGTAGCCCCCTTCACAACAAACTGCTTCTCTTAAATACAAGTCAGAGAACTGTTTGCAAAACTAGAATCAAGAGAAAACTTGCTGGTGGGCATTTATTTTCCTTCCTTACCTTTGCAAACTTAGTCCTAATTAATTCTGGCAGGCATTCGATAAATGAAGTATGCAAATGCAAACTTAAATAGGTTAAATACTTATTTTTGATGAAGTTCAGTTAGTACTGGATGGCGAAAAAGAAGATAATTGGAGCTTGTGAATTGCCTGTTCAAATTTTAGCATCTTTTCAGAGGAAGCAAAATTTGGTATCATGTTAACTTCACTTATAAATATTTTGATTACGCAATTTAAAAAATTCGTTTCTTCAGTCTACTATATTTGTGAGGTTAAATACCCCAAATTCTATCTTTTAAATATATCAAAAAAGATATGTTTCCGAATTTGTGGTAGGCCCTTTATTATTCTCACAAAGTATTTAACAATCATTAGAGTTTATTCTTTACTTGGTAATCTGTGATATATATTATTAGGAAGAATCTGATTGCTGCGCAGCATGTTTAACCATTTTGCGTATGCAGTTGTGTGTGTAAGAAAGGGGGCACTTACATGTTTGTTTGTCTTTGAGAAACAACCTAGATTTGTAGAGTAGTTGACTCCAGATGACATGAGCTCTGTGCATCAGACAGGAGCTATACTGTCTGTTCTCTGGCTGCCTTACAGTTGCACTGGGAGAAGACTTGGCCCCAGTTTCTGTTCTCTGGGTGGGGCAGGATGCAATTTGTTCTGATGAAAACTGCAACCAGGGAGAGGAAACTCAGTAAGGAATTAGCTGTTAATAGGAAAATCCTTTGGTATCAAGGATAACCTGATTTTCATAGGCAAAGCAAAAAAAATCCTATAGTGGGAAAAATTGTATTTCCTGCTTCACAGAAAGCTTCAGGGAATCATAAGCCAAGGACACCAACAGTGTCCTTGAAGAGCATTGACTTCTCTGTCAGTGTCAAAGGAGGATAAAGTAAATATTTTACTTTCACCAGTTTGGGAACACAGTATGAACCCAGGGGAGTAAAGACTGAGGCAGAATGTTTATTTATTTTTTTCCCTCATGCTCCATATTTTGTCATCAATTTGTCGCTAAGGTAATTTTCCCCAATTTTTATAACTTTATCACCCCCATTCTTTCTCTGGTTATATGTAAATAAGTGCCCAGCCAAAGCATGGAAATAAATTAAAATACAAACCTATGTTTTCCGTCCCTTCCCCAAATCCTTCTTTGCAACTAGAAACGTATGTATCTGTTTTTCCATGGGTCTAGCATATTTTCCTCAGCAGAAACAAAGTAGAAAGTCTCAGAGGTCAGTGAAATCCTGGCCTGGAAGAAAAGTAGTACACAGCAAACTTAACATGCTTGGATAAAGTAGAATGAACTCTAGTCTTTAAAAAGACATGTTTTCCAGTTCTATGACTTCTCAGTACTTATCACCATTTCTCAATGCCTAGATTTGGGTCTTTGATAGCAGCCAGCACTTATTACCACTTCTCAATGCCTAGATTTGCATCTTTGATGCTTTTCTCCACTAGAAGGAACCTCGATTTCTTGAAATGTAGCACTTTCCAAGATTTGCAATTGGAAACATTTAAATGTGTCATACAATATTATTCCACCACCAAAAAGCAAGAATTCTATAAAAATATATTTAAGTCAAGCCGGGCATGGTGGTGCGTGCCTGTAAGCTTCAGCCTAGGAAGTGGCTAGGGTTAGGGATCGCGGTTGAAGTCCCGCTCAGGGCAACACAGTGAGACCTAGTCCCCAAAAAATAACTGGGCGTGGTGGCCCACGCCTGTAACCCCAGCTACCTGCGAAGCTGAGGTTGGTGATTGCTTGAGTCTGTGGTACCCTGGGCAACGTGAACCTGTGGTTCCACGAGCAAAAATAGTGACACCTAGTCTCTAAATAAATAAATAAATAAATAAATAAATAAATAAATAAATAAATAAACAAGCAAATAAATAAATATATATATGTAAGTCAGGACAAAGAAGCTAAATTAAAGGTCTTGTTGGCTAAGTCTTGAAAAGTTAAGAATCATAAGATTATTTGTATTAAGCTCATGATGATATTGAAAAAATGTTGAAATGAAGAAGAAAAAAGGTAGTTATAAGACAAAAGGATCATGAAAACAAATAGATTATTTAATTTCTACCTATTAATGAAAGTATGTAGTAAGTAGTCTTTTTCTTTGTAATTTATGAGACTAGGTGTCGCTGTTTTTGTTCATGGAACCACAGGTTCACGTTGCCCAGGGTACCACAGACTCAAGCAATCCCCAGCTTCAGCTTCGCAGGTAGCTGGGGTTACAGGCGTGGGCCACCACGCCCAGTTATTTTTTGGGACTAGGTCTCACAGTGTTGTGCTGAGCGGAACTCAAACTGCGATTCCTAGCCCTAGCCTCTTCATAGGCTGAAGCTTATAGGTATGCATCACCATGCCCGGCTTCTAAAGTATTTCATTCGTTCGTTCGTTCGTTCGTCCGTTCTTTCGTTCGTTCGTTCGTTCATTCATGAATGACTAGGTCTCGCTATTTTTGCCTGTGGAACCGCAGACTCATGTTGCCCATGGTACCACAGACTCAAGCAATCCCCAGCCTCAGCTTCCTAGGTATCTGGGATTACAGGCGCGCGACACCACGCCCAGCTAATTTTTTGGAGCTAGGTCTCACTACGGGCCCCAGGTGGGACTAGAACCGCGATCCCTAGCCCTGGCTGCCTCATAGGCTGAAGCTTAAAGTATTACTTTTAAAAGAGGGTATTATCAACAAAAATTAAATACCTGGGAATAAACTTAACAAAAGACATGAAAGACTTATACAAAGAGAACTACAGAACATTGCTTAAAAAAAATAATGAAAAAGAAGATACAAAGAAATGGAAAGACAATCCCTGCTCATGGATTGGAAGAATCAACATTTTCAAAATGGTCATCCTACCAAAAACAATTTACAGATTCAATATAACTCCAATAAAAATCTCATTGACATTCTCTAAAGAACTAGAACAAATACTATTGAAATTCATATGGAACAATAAAAAAACCTCGAATAGCCAAAGCTCTCCTGACCAAAAGGAGAAAGAATGGAGGAATTACACTCCCAGACTTTAAGTTATACTACAAAGCCATAATAATTAAGACAACATTGTACTGGAGTAAAAACAAGCACATAGACCAATGGAACAAAATTGAAAGTTCAGAAATAAAGCCACATGTGTAAGATCAACTAATCTATGATATATGGGCAAAATACATACAATGGAATAAGGATAGTCTCTTCAACAAATGGTGCTGGGAAAACTGAACTGCTATATGAAAAAAAAAGAATCTAGATGACTCCCTTACACCATGTGCAAAAACCAACTCAAAATAGATAAAAGACTTGAATATAAGACTTGAAACCATAAAATACATAGAAGAAAATATGGGCAAAACACTCCAAGACCTACACTTCAGAAACCTCTTTCAGGACACAGTTACAGACGCTAAAAAAAAAAGAGAAGGAAAACATAAACAGCTGGGACTATATCAAACTGAAAAGCTTCTGTACAGCAAAAGAGACAATAACCAAACAAAAAGAAATCCAACTGAATGGGAGAAAATTTTAGCCCTCCATACAAATTATAAGGGTCTGATAACAAAGATCCACAAAGAACTTACACAACTTAACAAAAACAAAAAATCCAGTGAAAAAATGGGGTGAAGAACTAAAAAGACACGTTGAAAGAAGAAATACAAATGGCCAATAGGCATGTGAATAAAAGCTCAACATCACTAATAATCAGGGAAATGAAAATCAAAACCACAATGAGATACCATCTCACACCAGTAAAAAGGGCCCACATTAAAAAACAAACAAACAAAAAAAAGGGAGACAACAAATGCTGGCATGAATGTGGAGAGAAAGGAACACTTACTTCCACATTGCAGGTGGGAATGCAAACTGGTCAGCCACTATGGAAAGCTGTGTGGATAACCCTTAAACAACTGAAAATGGAAGTACCATTCCACTACCCAGTAATTCCACTTTGGGAATCTACCCAAAGTTTACAAAATCATTAATTCAAAAGGACACTTGTACTCAAATATTCATTGCAGCACTACTTATAATAACCAAGATATGGAAACAACTCATGGCCCAAAACAGACAAATGGGTCAGAAAGTTGTGGTGTATGTACGTACACAACGGAATATTATTCATCAATCAAAAAAGACAAACTTATGTCATTCACAGCAACATGGATGGAGCTAGAAGGAATCATGTTAGCAGTAGTAAGCCAGAAAGAAAAAGAGAAATACTGATGGTCTCACAAATATGTGGGATAAGGGAAAACAAATGAACAAATGGACAAGAAAAATTTAAAACTGTCAGCAGAACTGAAGCATAGAGCAAGAGAGGGGGAGTGGATAAAATTGGGGGAGGATGGGCACAAGAGATTAAGATGGTTCACAGGTGATAAGGTGGTGGGAGAACTTCAGGGTAGACAATGATGTAAAATATATACATGTGCAATCAATTTTAAAAACATTAAGAAATTAAACAGGGATTATAGCTATCTGATTTTCTTATGCAGCTCTAAAATGAAGTAATTAAAAAAAATTAACTCATTAATTACTGAGGGAACCAGCACTATATTACCACTTGGTCAAAGGAGAATTCAAAGAAAAAATTATATATAATGTCATGTATATAAAAGAATATATAGTCAATAAGAAACACTGAAATGAATCTACAAATAGATGCAAAATGGGTCTATCCACATGCAATAATAAATGGCAACCAACTGGTCACTTAAATTTTATGAACAAGTCTTATGTCTTATTTTAAGTTCACTCTAACTTATAGCATTGTAAAATACTTTGTAGGGGAGGAAAAATCATTTTCTTCTGCCTTACTAAGCTCGTGATTGGGATCCCAGAAACAAAAGATTCACAAGTGCAAAGCATAAAAATTGGTTTTAATATAAGCTCTACAAAGTTTTAATATAAGGTTTGGCAAAGGAGGCTTCATAAAGAAATGAAGCCTGAAGTAGTGGTTATACCTGAGTAATTAATGCTTAGTTTGATGAAGAGTGGAGAGTCATGAGAAATGTGAAAGGACAAAAAAGGGAGTGAGCTAAGTATAGTAAACTGGGGAAAACTGTAAGGGCTGTTTGTTTATATTCTTTTCAGTGTCTTGAAGATCTTGATGTTCCTTTTCTCTGGATGTAAGAAGGGTGCCTCTCACCTCAAGTTTTTGTGACCTGCTTCAAAAAGTTGTTTTGCAAATTCCTTCATCTTCAAATGTTCAAGCTATCAGTATTTTAGGTAGCATGTCCTGTACCCCATCAAGTTGAAGACACTGAAACATGAAGATGTACTAGACAAGATAGTCATTAACTTTCCGTGTTCACTTCAACTCTTCACAATTTTTTCTTGACAGTCTGTTTATAAAGTAGGTAGATAAATGTCCTTATTTCTATGTCTACAGGAAAGAACATACATTTGGTGGGGGAGGAGAGGAGAATATACACAGGGAAATCAGAAGAAGTAGATAATATATTAAATACAAAGAGAAAAACTGATCAATACCAGCAATCACCCAAAATAACCAGGAGAATAGAGGTCTGACAATTACTCAGCATATAGTCATCCTGAAAGATAATGTATTCCAAGAAAATAAAGAGCCCAGATTCCTAAACAGGAGATTATAATTACATAGATTCAACCTGTCACCCCCAGGAGATGATTTCTACATCCTTACTATGTAAAGGATCAGTATACTTGGCATCATTTGCAGAATTTTTCAGAACTCCAGATTAACCACAACAGAATCTACATTTTAGTAAAATTTCTGAGTTACTAACATGAAGCTTAAAATTGCTACATCCTAATATAGATATTCCTCTAATTATAATGAGCTACTTATGAGGTAGTCTGTAATTAGAACTTTAGACTGGACTTATATCATAGTGGTCAGACTTGGCTAAGTATGGGCACACACAGAAAACATGAGAGAAAGTATCATTTTGGAGAGAAATCATGTATCAAAAATTGAAATGTAAAAGGCAATTTAATTAAGAACAAGATGAGCTATTTTTATATTAAAAGTTCAATTTAATAACCAGCAGTTTGGAGTACATTATTTTGGACCAGGTGATCAGATTCTAAATCCATTTAAGAAGCAGTAATTTGACCACTCAATCCCTGCAGTGCTGGTAATCAATATAAATGGTGTTTTTTCCTTTATCATAGATTGTTTCAAACAATTGTAAGAACCTAGTATATTAGATTTATAATTTTAAGTAATTATTTAGAGAGTGAAATTAAATAAATTTACTATCAATGCTTGAATATATGGGAAGTTTTAAGGGGTTAGATTTTGGATTTAATCTATCAGTTGTATGACTAGCATGTGCATGTTTAGGATAATATTGATTGTTTAATATTTAAAGAAATGCTAATTGCTTAACCATTAGTCAAATTTCTTCTGCAATGCTGCAATGTTGATGAATAAAATACAACTCCACCCTCTTCATTTCACTAGGTGGAGACCAGACTCCACCTAGTCTCACTATATTGCCTGGGATACTCCTGATCCCGTGGACTCAAGTGATCCTGAGCCTCAACCTCCAGGTAGCTGGGATTACAGGCACGTGCCACCACACCTGGCTATTTTTTTTGAGACTAGGTCTTGCTATGTTGCCCAGGATAGTCTCAAACCTGTGGACCCAAGGGATCCTTGGCCTCAGCTTCCCAGCGCTGGGATTACAGGTGTGCACCACCACGTCTAGCTTCTTATCTCACTTTTAATGACCTATAGGTGGGTTGGAGAGTCTTTTCCAGTTGTGAGTTCTGTTTAGATATGTTTCTTGTCTTTCTATCATGAGTCCTGTGATTGTTCAAGGGGGTTTTCTCCTGGCATGTAGGAGAAATTTTAAGAGAGAAGAGTGGCATTCTTAAATTCCTGGACTTAAAATTGACCTGTATTTTTTTTTTGTGGCCACATTCCAAGTCACATAACCAACTCAATATCAAAGAAGTATGGAAGAAGGTTTTGCCTGCAGTGAAACATGGCAAAGATGGGGTGGGGGTGGGTGGAATTGTGAGCAAATAATGTAATCTACCACATTTAATGAATCAATGAGATTAAAGCATTGACTATTAATCAAAGCATAAACTGTAGTGATCATTCTCAATATACAAAAACTTTCATAAATAAAATACTGTATACAGATTTCCAAGTAGAGAAAGATTATTCTGTTTCTCTGGGGGCAAATGCAATATGATGTGAACATAATATTATTTGATAATGCTGTTTCTATAAACTTCTTGACCAACACTGACTGGGGGTGAGAACCCCTAAATCTGACACCAGAGTCATAAGGAAAAACAGCAAAGCAATGGCGATGGGATTGGAGAAGACGGCCTGCAGCAAGAAAACATGGACAGATCTCAAATGAATACAGACTGGCCACCCAAAGCAAACTTAAGACTGAAAACCTACCACCAAGGCTTGCCTGATTCCAACAACACAGACGCTCACCCAGTGAAAGGACACTGCCACAGGAAAAAGACTAATGGACTTAGCACAACTAGTAAACAACAAAGAGTGGGGTTTGAGAGAATGGAAGGGGCACCAGAGGGAGAAAGGAAGGGGTGGTATCCCAAAAAAAAAAAAAAACCAAAAAACAAAAAACAATTACTGAGGCTGTGATCTAAAGAACAAAATTTAAAAAATATATATTGCTTCTATAGCAGAATTACTATAGTTTCTATAGCAAAATTATTCATGATACAGAAATTTATAAGAGATTTATTTTCTTTATTTTGTCATTGACTTATTTGGTCTTGTGACTGGAGGTATTAGAACAGAAAAGTAAAACCAAAAAATTTGATTTTAAAATGTGTATGGCCGGGCACGGTGGCTCGTGCCTGTAAGCTTCAGCCTATGAAGCGGCCTGGGCTAGGGATCGCGGTTCGAGTCCCGCCTGGGGCCCGTAGCGAGACCTAGTTCCAAAAAAATAGCTGGGCGTGGTGGCGCGCGCCTGTAAGCCCAGCTACCCTGGGAAGCTGAGGCTGGGGATTGCTTGAGTCTGTGGTACCCCGGGCAACGAGAGCCTGTGGTTCCACGGGCAAAAATAGCAAGACCTCGTCTCAAAAAAAAAAAAAAAAAAAAAAAAGTGTACTTACCCAGTAATTAAAATCACCTTTTTTCTTTTTTTTTCTTTTTGAGACGAGGTCTTGCTATTTTTGCCCATGGAACCACAGGCTCATATTGCCCTGGGTACCATGGACTCAAGTGATCCCCAGCCTCAGCTTCTCAGGTAGCTAGGATTACAGGCACATGCCACCATGCCCAGCTATTTTTTTGGAACTAGGTCTCGCTACATTGCCCCGAGCGGGACTTGAACCACGATCCCTGGCCCCGGCTATGGCTTCCTAGACTGCTGCTTACATGCATGCACCACCATGCCTGGTCCCTAAAACCGCCTCTTTAGGTGATTCTCATGGTCCCAGATTTCCTGTGTTTTGACTTCCCTTTGCCCTCTTACATGAAAGTACATGGAGAAGAAGTACAGTTTATCGTATTGTGGGCCGGGCACGGTGGCTCGTGCCTGTAAGCTTCAGCCTATGAAGCAGCCGGGGTTAGGGATCGAGGTTCGAGTCCCGCCTGGGGCCCGTAGAGAGACCTAGTTCCAAAATAAAAAATAGCTGGGCGTGGTGGCGCGCGCCTGTAATCCCAGCTACCTGGGAAGCTGAGACTGGAGATTGCTTGAGTCTGTGGTACCCCGGGCAATGAGAGCCTGTGGTTCCACCGGCAAAAATAGCAAGACCTAGTCTCAAAAAAAACCCCCAAAAACAAACAGTTTATCGTATTGTAATAGTTTAGGGTAAGGACATGATCTTGTCTTGGTTCATGAGTATGCACTGGTCAGTTCATTCAAGCTTACTAGTAGACTTCAGTGGGGACTAGGTCTTGCTATTTTTTGCCTGTGGAACCGTAGGTTCTCGTTGCCTAGGGTACAACACACTCGAGCAATCCTCAGCTTCAGCTTCCCACGTAGCTGGGATTACAGGCACGCGCCACCACACCCAGCTAATTTTTTTGGAACTAGGTCTCGCTACGGGCCTCAGGTGGAACTCGAATCAGGTTCCCTAGCCCCGGCTGCTTCATAGGCTGAAGCTTACAGGCACGAGCCACCGTGCCCGGCTGCTACCAATTAAATTTATTCTCATTTTCTCTTTGCCTCTATTTGTCTGTATGTCTGCTGTCTGTCTGTCTCTCTGTCTCTCCCCTTCCCTCTTTCTCTGTCTACTACCTTATCATTATGCCATCTCCTAATCACAACAGGGTATCAAATATTGATAGCTACTCAGTGTCACTCTCCCAGAACCCCTTTTCTGAAACATGAGTTTCCCTTCCTTCTCATCATCTCTTGGACCAGAGAGGTTTTGTTTTCAGTTTTCATATTCTCTTTTAATTTCAGAGTAGGAAGTTTCCTGTCCTAGTTCTGTAATTTGGTTTGCCAAGTATAGCTCCTAACATGTTGAGTGAGAAACAAAGAGATGTAGAAAATCTTTTACTTTGGTAGATTCTTATTACAAAATCTTAATTTACACATCAGAAGCTGATTGTTACTTCTTTCATGACTAATTACCATCCTTTTCACAGCATGTACCCAAACGGATACTTTTAGTTCTTTAAAGAGAAATCATGACTAGGAAAAGCAAAAATGAAAAGCACTTAAATTTTTCAAAGTTTTACTGCTGTTGCACTGACAGTTTGTCAAGACACAAGTTTAATAATAATTAAGAAAATCAGATATGTTTCCACTTTTAGGTTTATTAAATTCTTTGATAACATGGTGGAGAGCATTCTAGGACATACATGACATGATAGTTGACATTGAGTCATAGGGCAGATGATAGCTTCTAAGGTCAGAATACCATAGGAATAGACTCAAAGAATAAGGGAACTGGGAAACAAGAAGCAAGTCTAGGTACAGTGGCATTAACCAATCACAAAGAGACTGATGGGACTTTAGAATAATTAGGGAAAGAAGCTGTATATTCCCTCAGGTTCCATTATGGCCTTTTGTCCCTTCCTAGGTTTATTAACCTTAGGAAGACATGTTTTGATTACCTCTATCAGTCCCAGTTTAAACAATGTATTGTGAGCAGCCTGGGTTCCTGGCCCTCGGGACTCCCTTACCAGCAGGGAGCGAGGGGGCTCAGGCTTCTTGGGTGAGTCCCCCCATTTGGATGGACCCAGGAGAGGGGATGGGGTGGGGAATAGCCCTCACCCACCAGGGGGTGGCTGTGGCTCCGGGCAGCCACTTGCAGCTCAGCTCGGCAGTGCCATGTTGCCCCGGCCCCTAACCCAGAGGGAGCATGGGAAGGAGCAGGGCGGACCGACTGGGCCCGCCTCCATGCTGGCAGGTTCCAGGGTGTGGGCAAAGTGGGGGAGGGAAGCTCCTTCCATGTCTCTCTTACTCCAGCTAAACTTCAGAGGACCAAGAATATGCGCAACACCAACCCCAGCATAGAATGGGTGAGGGACCATGCAAAAGTCCAGCCCACAGGCCTGAGCTGGACACAGCAGATGGACAACCAAGAGAACCAGTGCATGTGACACAGGAGAAACAACTGTAGAGACACGATGTCACCATGTGCACTTGTGCACTCGCTTGGCCAAGAAGAACTGGGACTCCATTTTGGAGACGCCTTCAAGGAGAGCAACGCACTCTCCCCTTACTACGGGAGAGGAGAGGACAA
>PVHY01004959.1:40789-88078 GCA_004024945.1 Uropsilus gracilis
ACGGCCTGCAGCAAGAAAACATGGACAGATCACAAATGAATACAGACTGGCCACTCAACACAAACTTAAGACTGAAAACCTACCAGCAAGGCTTGCCTGGTTCCAACAACACAGTCCCTCACCCAGTGAAAAGACACTACCATGGGAGGCCGGGCACGGTGGCTAGTGCTTGTAAGCTTCAGCCTATGAAGCGGCCGGGGCTAGGGATCGTGGTTCGAGTCCTACCTGGGGCCCATAGTGAGACCTAGTTCCAAAAAAAATAGCTGGGCGTGGTGGTGTGCGCCTGTCATCCCAGCTATCTGGGAAGCTGAGGTTGGGGATTGCTTGAGTCTGTGGTACCCTGGGCAACGAGAGCCTGCGGTTCCACGGGCAAAAATAGGAAGACCTAGTCTCAAAAAAAAAAAAAAAAAAAGACACTACCATGGGAAAGAGACTAATGGACTTAGCACAACTAACAAATAACAGAGTGGGGTTTGAGAGAATGGAAGGTGCACCAGAGGGAGGATGGAGGGAAAACAAACAAACAAAACAGAATACTTACAGAGGTCATGACCTAAAGAACAAAATAATCTAATAATAATAGTAATAATAATTAAAAAAAGAAGAGATGGAGAGACCAGGGGACTAGGGTGGGGGAGGGGGAGGGAACACCGAAAAGGCAAATAGATGTAAACAAAACTTATTCATCAAAAATGTATTATTATTAAAAAAATAAAAATAAATAAACAATGCATTGTAAAGTCTTTGAATTAAGGGTTCCTTCATGTTACAGGGTCTGCATAATCAAAGTAAGGTAATATTTATGCACTTATATTTGATCTTTGCCACAATGGTATCAGATATTATTTTCTCATTTTGACAATTAAAAAAAAAAACTGTGAGGCTCACAGATGTTAAATAATTTGCATAAATAGCAGTAACAAGTAGCAGAACTAAGATTTAAATTCCTACCTGTCTCAGACTAAAATTCATCTTTTCAATCTATTTTTACCTTATTGTTACTGAGGAAGTTTGGAATCAATGACAACATTATGCTGTGAGCCCTGTTAAATTCTGTACTGCTTATTTCCTCAGGACATAGCCCTTTCATAGAAGGCTTTAGGAACTCTTCTAATTTTACGCAAGAATACTTTTAATTTAGAACCTGTTAGATAATGGCTTGAATTAATTAGAAAGCTTTTGGCTGCCAGCAGCACAATATCTGACTAATTATGACTCTACAATGGAGTCTATCATCTTATGTAAAAAGAAATTTAAAGGTAGAAAGTTCCAGAAAGTATAATGATACTTGAACTCTTAGCAAGCCAGATTGCAATTCTTTTAACTTCCTCCCAGGGCGATATGATGATTGCCACCATTCTAAACATTCTTTCATCTGACTACACCAGCAAAAGGAAAGAATTTTCTTCTTATAGACTCTCTTTTTTATCAGGGAAGTAAATCTCTTCAATAATCCTAAACTGCTTGTTATAATTAATTGACCCTCATTATGTCACATTCTCTTTCTCAAACCAATGTAAGTGATAGTAAAGAAAGGGAAATGAAATACCAAGATTGGGTTAGACCAATTATGATTCGTATCACTGCCTGATACGTGAACACATTGGCATTCTAATAGCTGTGACAAAGGAAAGTAAGCAGTGGGACCCACAGTGTCTGCTGCAGGTTCTTGGCCAAAGGCTGATAACAGTGGATCATCTTTCCGAGTCATTGCATTTATTTATTTATTTGGAGACTAGGTCTTTCTATTTTTGCCCATGTAACTGCAGGCTCACGTTGCCCGAGGTACCACAGACTTAAGCAATCCCCAGTCTCAGCTTCCCAGGTAGCTGGGATTACAGGCATGCGCCACGATGCCCAGCTATTTTTTGGAACTAGGTCTCTCTATGTTGCCCCGAGCGGGACTCGAATCACGATCCCTAGCCAGAGACACTTCACAGGCTGAAGCTTACAGGCATGAGCCACCGTGCCTGGCTCTGAGTTATTGCATTTATTTGTTGGAGAAGATTTTTCTTGATAACTAATGCCTGTCACTGCTGATCCCTGGCTTCATGCAAAATGTTGGGTTTGAGTTTCCGACTTTGCAGTTGTAAGAAGTAACTACCATTCTTTGGTACTTGGTCTTTTAACATAAAGCATATTATTGTTCTAAATTCTTAGTACTTGACTTCAAATTGGAAGAAAGAACATGAGTCATCTTTTGCAGAATTGGAATGGTGAGTACCGCCCTTTGGAAATAGTACACAAATATCTAACCAAAAATGGCAAACACTCTCATAGCAGGTTTTGTACTTCTGATATAATAGTTAGATGGTAATATAATCATACCAGTGATGATGATAATAATGATTATGATGAAAATAATAAAAATATTGGCTACTTTTTATTGATTGGTTCCAGGCACTAACATGAGAATATTTACACATAAGTACATATTTAATCCTTACAACAATTGCATGAGATAAGGTGAAATATTTTATAGACATGAGAACTAAGGTTAAAGAAGTTATAGAATCTGTCCAATTTTATATAGCCTGGAAGTAGGCTTTGAATCTGTTGCTTTAATTAGAACAAACCTGCTGATTATGGTGTACTGCACTCACTGAGAATGTGACCTCACTGCTCTAGATGAAGAAATGGGGTGGAGAAAGGGAGAAGGGAGAGTGATGTTTTCCAGTAGTTTGCTCATTACCATAGGGAAGAATTAAAATTCATTTCTAAGAAGACAAATTTTGAGTTATAGTTTCGGAGTTTCCTTCCTTCCTTCCTTCCTTCCTTCCTTCCTTCCTTCCTTCCTTCCTTCCTTCCTTCCTTCCTTCCTTCCTTCCTTCCTTCCTTCCTTCCTTTCTTCCTTCCTCCCTCCCTTCCTCCCTCCATCCCTCCTCCCTTCCTTCCTTCCTCTCTATTTTTGCCCATGGAACCACAGGCTCACGATGCCCAGGGTACCACAGACTCAAGCAACCCCCAGCTTCAGTTTCCCAGATAGCTGGGATTGCAGGCACACACCACCGCGCCCAGCTATTTTTTGGGACTAGGTCTCGCTGTGTCGCCCTGAGCGGGACTCGAACCATCATCTCTAGCCCCAGCCGCTTCATAGGCTGAAGCTTACAGGCACGAGCCACCATGCCCAGCTTGCTATTTCTTTCTTTCTTTTTTTTGAGACTAGGTCTCGCTATTTTTGCCTGTGGAACCACAGGCCCACGATGCCCGGGGTACTACAGACTCAAGCAATCCCCAGCCTCAGCTTCCCAGGCAGCTGGGATTACAGGCACGCACCCTGCTATTGGGCAAACTATTTCAACTGTCCCTGCCTCAGTATCCTCATATGTAAATTGGGGAAATATTAGTAACTGTTATCACAGTTCATAGAAATGCAATGAAGATCAAATGAGTTAGTGGATATAGAACCCTGAAATCAGCGGCTGTGTCACTGAAAGGATATGGACATAACTTGAGCTTTGAGTCAGAATGAGGGGCTCCAAGGGAAGGTAGTAGGGGTAGGGGCCGAGATTCCACGTCCTAGAGTTGGTGGGGTTCTTCCCAGTCGCAAAGAGAGATGAGCTTGAATTTGAATCCTGACTCTTCAACTGAGTAAATGGGTGACCTGAACCAAAATGCTAGATTCCACATGCCAAATTATAGCTTGTGTTAATAAATGGGTTTTTAAAATGTGAGCTCTTTTGATATTTTGTCTGCAAAATTGTCACTTTCCTTATGACTATTGCTTCTATTTTGATAGGTCTGAATGACATGAAACAACTTGTTAATATTGTGTATATGTTGCTTTGAGGATGGCAACTTAGGTTCCTCTACTTTAAGGATAACTCGACCTCAGTAGAGTAGCTCATATAAATGCCTGACCAGAGGAACATCATAAATAAAACATTTATTACTGAAAAGAAAGGACAAACTTTAAGAGGGGTGAGATCAATTACCCACTAAGTATTTTATCCTTTATATTTCTCAGCAAAGAAATCTGAATATCCAAGGAGACAAACTCATAGGACGATTTTCTGTTGCTGCTTGTAAAAAATACTTGAGGTGGAGCTGCTGCTGCTATTGTGCATTGGGCAATCTCCGAGTGTACCAATTGTCTCTTTAAAAGATATATTAGAATATATAATTTCTTTAGTTCCCTGTTTTTGTCTGGATGTTACAGAAGAGGGAAATCTGACAAATGAATTCTGCTTCTAAGGTGTTGATGATCTGAATGTGAGCGACAGCTGTGACTCCATTGATCACCAGGGTTGATTTGGCTGATCTAGGAGGCTAGGCGGGTGTCCCTTTCCTCCCTCACTGTTCCATGAGTATACCTCCCAAAGCTGTGCACTGCGTGGAAGAGCATGGTCTTCCCCAAATAGAATCGTTTGGACCTTTATTAGGTTGAGGGTATTTAAGTAGCTGCTCTCTCATGCTAGAACTTCCGAATAAGCTGTAAAGGTCCAAAAGTTTTAGTGATTTCTGTACCTGCAGTTTATAGTGAATGACCAGAAAGAACAGCAATTTGCAAAATAAGGTAAAGAAATTTACTGTAATAACAGTTTTGACTGGTAGAAATTTTAGAGTAGGATACAAGCTACTGTAGCCTCACACTCTGCTCTCTCCATCAGAAGGTCCTGGGAGTACTGGTAGAATGGTCTCTAGTGTATGCAAGGAGTTTTGCCTAGCAGAAGCTAAGTTAGAACACCATTGAGGGTGTAGATTCACTTCTTTTGGTTTTGTTGAGGACAGTAATTTCCTTCAGATACCAACTGAACACATTTAATGGTATCAGACCAAAGTAATTATTGTTTAACTTGAATAACATGAAAAGTCATGGTTATGATTTTAGCTTACACTTATTTATTTTAGCTAAGGTTTAGGAATGCCTAAGAAAGCAGATAGGTGTCATTTTGTGAATTTTTTATTATAATAAACCAAATTTCTGAAAAAAATAGCTGGGTGTGGTGGTACACACCTGTAATCCCAGCTACCTGGAGGACTGAGACGAGGGATCACTTGAGTCCATGGGTTCCAGACAACCCTGGGCAACATAGCCAGACCTAGTCTCTTAAAAATAAAATAAAAAGGGCCAGGCATGGAGGCATGTGCCTTTAATCGCAGCCTATGGAGCGAGGCCAAGACTAGGAATCACTTGAGTCCACGGGTTCAAGACCCCATGAGGCAACATAGCGAGACCTAGTCTCAAAAAAATAGCTAGGCCTGGTGGTATGTGCCTGTAATCCCAGCTACCTGAGAAGCTGAGGCTGGGGATCGCTTGAGTCCATGGTACCCTGGGCAATGTGAGCCTGTGGTTTCCACACGCAAAATAGCAAAACCCAGTCTCAAATAAACAAACAAACAAACAAACAAACAAACAAACCCAACTTCTATTTTACATCATTGTATTTTTAAATCATGGTATTCCTCAGGGTTCTCCCACCACCATATCATCTGTGAACTATCATCTTGATCTTTTGTACTAGTGTCTTTCTTAATTTCTCCCATCTCCTTACCCCTCCCTAAACTGTATGCTTTAGTTTGGTTGTGAGCTTGTTTGACTTTTTCCCTTGACATTTTGTTTGTTTTTCTATATCCCATCTACAAGTGAGACTGATTCAGGGTGTTTCAGCTGAATGGGCAGCTGGGGCCTCTGGTAATGACGTAGTTAAAAATTGCATTGTTCGCCATACTGTCTTGGTGGGTGGGATCTGAGAGAAAGACACATGAGAAGAAGCAAAGCATGAAAAAGGCGCACAAAAAGTGGAGCTCAAAAGTGGCCCAGAGTGAGGTATGAGAGACAGAGAATGGTGGTTGGGAAAGAGGAGCAGGAGTGGCTGTGCTGGGTGGGAGCCCCCAGAAAAGTGAGCTGGTGGTGGGAGAGTGGCTGGCAGAGGAGTTGCTGGTGTGGATAAGGTGCTGAATAGCAGGCTGGGAGTGATTGGGGGCTGCCGAAGGCAGGTTTGATGAGTGTGGCCAGATGTTGCAAAGGCGGGCCTGGTAAGGAAAGTGTGTGACACCACAGCAAGGTGGCATGGAAAACTGGTACCTGGAGATAGCCAGGGATTTGAAAAGCTGATTTTGCATTAGCACTTGTTGGAAAAATTGAGAGAAACTTAGATAAACTGAGCAACTTAGAATGCTGTCGAGAAGCAAAGAGAAGACAAAAAAGAAAGACTGGATTTTGCAAAGTGCCTGCTTCAGGTTTGGAAAAGAACATCATCTTGGATATGCATTTGGGACTTTTGTACCTAATGGTAATTGGGGTAAGATAACTGGCCATTTGTGGCATTAGGGACTTTTTGTTTTCCTGGCTAATTTTCCTTGATAATAAACCCCTTTTGTTTAAATTACACTGTGACTCTCTCAACTGCTATGTGCAGGTGGGAAGAACCTGAAAGAATCTGGATGGCAGAAGCCACATTTAAAAAGTGCTACTTTCCTCCTTTGGCTTGTTGGTTGAAGGTTTCTGCCTTATTTTGACCCGATATCAACACTATCTGGAATAAACCCAACTTCTCGCTAAGTCAGGCCAAAAGACTATTGCTCAAACCATTGCCCTAATTTCCACTTCCCTTTGAGTTTATGGAAGTGTCCTAAAAAAGACTTCCTCTTGGGTAAATTTCAAGGGTTCTGCTGAGGACTAAGCACAGTTAACATTTGCGGGGCCACCAATCTGTCTGGGATAAAATGGAAATCAATTTTGAAACCTAATGCTTTTTTATTTTTATTTTTTAATCTTGGAACTGACAGACCAAAATTCATTTTTGTTTTTTTCACAAGGATCTAGGAAGTAGAACTACCTATCACACTATTCAACATTTCTTGGCAGCAGCTTACTAGATGTGCTTGAGAGCTCTTGGTGGAAACTATAATGGAATCATCTTCCCTTCTATCACCCTAGCAATTCTCAGTTGATTTATAGTCCTTTCTGAGAAAGGCAGTGCTCAGTCCTAAGGGACATCAGAATGAAAAGCATACTGAAATGAAGTGTTTAATTTCATCAACCCAAGGAATAAGTAAAATGTCTATTTTTCCGTAGGGCTTACAGAAAAAAAACAGTCTTCTGTAAGGGAGATTTGATTATATGGGCACATAGAAAATAAACTTCTAACATAGATGTTATGTTATTTAGAATTGTAACAAAAAAATTAGACTGTAAACATGTTCAATTCATTTCTTGTGGGACCACATGGCTTTTAAAAAATGCTATGGCAAACAGGCCATATATCTTAATATGATAGAAGTCTACTTTTACCTTCTAAAAATGAATAGACTTCTTTTATCTTTTAAAAATGAGTAGAGTACTTTTAGGTTTACACAAAATTCAGAATTCCTTTCTCCTTCCTTACAGTTTCTCTTGCTATTAACATCTTGCATTAATGTGGTACCTTTGTTACAACTGATGAGTCAATATGGACCCATTATTGCTAACTAAAATCCAGAACTTACGTTAGGATTCACTTTTTTGTGTTCCATATTCTTCATATTTAAAGAAATGGACTAAAAAATTATCACACATGTTCTTAAATCTTCTGTGTCACATCTGGTCATCTCTGTCTTTCCACTGATCTGTTGCACTCACTGAACTTTTTCTATACTGATAGATTTACCTTTTACAGAATGTTACGTGGTTGGAATTATACAGGATGTAGTCTTTTCAGCTGTCTTTTCCACTAAATAATATTTAAGTTTCATCCATGTCTTTTTGTGACTTGCTGGCTTATTTTTATTGCTGAATAATATCTCATTGTAGGGATATACAGCAATTTGTTTATTCATTTACAATTGCTTTCAGATTTTGGCAGCTATTAATAAATTATTATAAACATTTGTTTGGATACACTTTTCAACTCCTGCGAGTATCAAAAGCATGATTTGCTTAGTGAAATTTAAAATATACTTATATATTTTTATAGGGGACAACAAAATTACCTTTCAAAGGCTGCACCATTTTCACTACCATCAATAATGAATGAGAGTTCCTGTTGCTTCACATATTATCATCATTTGATGTTGTTGATGTTTTGGATTTTAACCATTCTAATAGGCACATAATGATATCTCATTGCTTTAATTTCCCCACATGAATTTAAAGTGTTTTAAATGTATTGGAGTTGAACAATGGATTTTTCAAACCTTTATGAAATTATATATCAAATTGTGTGTGATTTTTCTGGAACATGGGTTATTTTTACTGCTAGAATTTAAAAGAAGTTTATCAACCACAAAGATGAAGAACCTCTAATTTTAGAGCATTTCATTATTTTTGAAATTGAAATCACTTTTACACTATTGTTCATAGTCCATATTTTTTAAAAGGTGAACTATGGGCATTTATATTGTGATCGTCCAATATATTGTTGACTTGGAGCTAATATTTAATGTAATAAACACAATATTAGCCAATAGAGATATATTACTCAAAAACACACCATCACTGTGCTTCAGAAAATGAGACTTGTGTAACATATGTTATTAGCTTGTAACTAAAGGAATACCAAAAGGTTTGTTATTTGAAGATTACTGGGTGCTCTGTCCTGTTTGTGCCAGTAGATGTCATTGTAGTGCAGGCTACATAACCAGTCAGTTAACCCAGTGGTTTGGAATTCAGAAATACCCTTTTTGTCTTAGTGCATGATACATGCATATTAAAAAGGATCATATAGATTTATTCTCTTACTGTCAAAGTCATACACCTGCTGTGACTATTGAACTATGACTATTTTTGAAAATTAAGAGATTATGACATATATCAAGAAATATTTCTGTAAAAGAAATATATATAGCCAATGATATTATAACTCTTAATACAAAATATAGTAGACAATTTGATACTTTTTTTTCAGGTCCACCCTCCACATCCTGCAACTTGGTACTTCCGTGAAGGATCCGAAGTTTATTAAAGTCTCCATGTTAAAAAAAAAAAAACAACTTAGCAACAACCATTACTTTATTTAATAACATGTGGCTTTTCCCTTATAAAACCCAATGACAGATTAAATACTTCTAATTATCAATAAAAGATTTTCAACTTAGCATTTAACACATATATGCTGTTGCAGAGAGCTTGTCATACCCACAAAAGAAGAGTTTTGTACCAAAAAAATTAAACTAAAAATCAAGTCTTATTTTGATTTTAAAAGTATTATTCAGTCATTAAATACATTATGCAAATACTTGAGATCTTCCAAGCTTTGTGCTAGCACAGTGAATACAAGATTAATAAGCTATGTGTCCTCTCCATAAAGAGATTTTATTCTTGTAGGAGAGAATTTCCTTTCAGTTTTTTGAAAACAAAATTATTTAGCAATTATATAGACCTAGATGCAATTGGATTTGACATATTTTTGATCAGTCCTAAGACTGTTAACACCAGGACAATGAGGCATATTAACATACTCTCTTCACTGCTATTCAATACCTTCCAGAAGTCACAGTCAGTGCAAAAGAAAACAGAGAAATGTGGAGATTGAGCAAAGAGAAATAAAACTGTTATCTAGAGAGGACATGACTGTTTGCATATGAATTCCCAAAGAATTTACAAAAATAGTTAAATAAATGACTATAGGAGAGATGAAAGATACATGTTCAAATACAAAAATTATTGTATTTCTTTTTTTTTTTTTTTTTTTTTAAAGACTAGGTCTCGCTATTTTTGCCTGTGGAACCGCAGGCTCTCGTTGCCCAGGGTACCACAGACTCAAGCAATCCCCAGCCTCAGCTTCCCAGGTAGCTGGGATTACAGGCGCGCGCCACTACGCCCAGCTATTTTTTTCAAACTAGGTCTCGCTAGAGGTCCCAGGCGGGACTCGAACCACGATCCCTAGCCCGGAAAGCTTCATAGGCTGAAGCTCACAGGCACGAGCCACCGTGCCCGGCCTCTTTTCTTTTTTTTTAGAGACTAGGTCTAGTTATTTTGGCCGGGATTGTCCCAAACCAGTGGCCTCAAATGATCCCTAGCCACCTGCTATTTTTTCTGAGACTAGGTCTTGCTATGTTGCCCAAGGTAGTCTCAAACCCGCCTACCCAAGTGATTCCTAGTATCAACCTCCCAGGTAGCTGGTATTACAGATGCGTGCCACCATGCCTGGCTAAAATCATTGTATTTCTATAAATAAGCAATGAACAATTGGTAACACTGAAATGAATATATCAATTTACAATAACCCCAAAGCATTAAAAATTTAGGTCTAAATCTAACAAACAGGTAGCTTGTTTGCTGAAAACTATAAAACATAGATGAAAAAATCAAAATCAAAGCAAGAGTTATCTGTGTTCTTGGATTGGAAGACCCAATATCAATAAGTGAACAATTAATCTCAGATTGGCTAAGAGTCAGTATAATTTTAATAAAAATCCTAGCCAATTTTTTCTTTTATAGAAACTGGCAAGCTTATTCTAAATTTATATAGACAAAGGAAGGAATGTAAAGGAATGTCTAAAATAAATAAATAATCAAAAACAATTCTTAAATGGAAGAAAAGTTGAAAGACACACTACTTTTTAACTTCAAAACCTCAAGCCACAGTAACAATTAGGTTAGAGCAAAAATGGTCTGCAGTCTAATCTCATCTGCTGTCTGTTATGCTAAATAAAGTTTAGTGGAAATATAATCAGGTTCACTTGTTTATATATTGTCTATGACTTATCTGTTGTAATGATAGAATCTAGTGCTTAACAGCAGAGTTGAGTAGTTGCAACAGCAATTGTAAGGGTTACAAAAGCTAAAATCTTTCTTACTTGTCTCTTTACAGGGAAAGTATATCAACAATTAAAATAGAACCCAGAAAGTGTTGGAGGTTATCTCCCATTAACGTAGTTGATGTTGTGCATTGATAAGTAATATTGTGTAGCTAGGAAATATGAGATACTTCCTTTTTGCTTTAGAATTGTAAGTTTCAGGAAGTACCTGGTAATATTTTTGAGATTTAACTTACTGACTTGATTGTTTCAGGCCTAGGTGAGAAAAGTTTGAGCTGCTAGTCTTCATTAGAATTTAGTTTTTTTAAAAAAAGATTCAGTTTTCTTTCAAAAGGATAGAAGGGGTTTGGAGAGGGAAAAATCAGTGAAGAAAGGAGCACAAAAGAAACAAGATGAAGGTACACGGGTGATAAGGTGGAGGGAGAACCCTAGGAAATACAATGATGTAATATAATTATATACATACATATATACATAAATATGTAAACAATTAAATGACTAAGAAAAATAAATTAATAAGTAAAAAAAACCAAAAGGATAGAAGGGGAGGAGAAATACAAGGCTTTTGTAATGTGAGATGATTTACAAGGTTCACTCCCAAGAGAAAGGGGCAGGGGGCTAATAAAAAGGAAAGATATAAAAGAAACTGAGAAGAGAAAAATAGGATAGATTCAGTCATTTTGGAGGAGGATATGAACCCAGCTCAACTTAGTCTGGTGAACTCAATGCTTTAGCATGCATAACCTGAGTGCTGAAGGAGTCTAAAGAGTTTGGAGATTTGACTCCATGTTGGTGCTTATTTTATCTATTTTGACTTTTGGAGATACTGTGAGTGAAGCCTGAGAAAATTTACCTGATGTTGTTTCCTGCATCCTGGAGTTTTTCTACTGCCTAAAGGTGAGAGAGCACCACAAGAAGAACACCACATGTTTGGAAAAAACCAGAACAGATGCCAAAGGAGGAAAAGAAGAATGCCCTGGTTTTTCAATACGTGCAGCTGAACTCAGATTGATTAGAAATGTGATGAGGTGATCAGCGACTGACCAGGGACTAAAGGAAAGTTTTGGACATTGTGGTGGGTAACTGTTTTTTTATGGTTATTTTGTAGTACTTATGATGGGGTAACTGGGGTTTTTACATGTTTGTTTTGTAGTACATGTTTAGTCTATCACTTTCTTACTTGCTTACTTAATAAGAAATAGTTTGATCATTTTAAGAGCTTGGTCTGGCTTTGGAATTACATAGTAACGCTGCATGTGGCAAAGAATCCAATTTAAAGTTTTATTTTTCTAGGCCGGGCACAGTGGCTCGTGCCTGTAAGCTTCAGCCTATGAAGCGGCCGGGGCTAGGGATCGCGGTTCGAGAGCCTGCGGTTCCATAGGCAAAAATAGCAAGACCCAGTCTCAAAAAAAAAAAAAGTTTTACTTTTCTGCCGGGCATGGTGGCGCATGCCTGTAAGCAGCAGCTTAGAAAGCCTCAGTGGGGACCAGGGATCGTGGTTGGAGTCCTGGTCAGGGCAATGTTGCGAGACCTAGTTCTAAAAGAATAGCTGGGCGTGGTAGCGCGCACGCCTGTAATCACAGCTACCTAGAAAGTTGAAGCTGGGGATTGCTTGAGTCCGTGGTACCCAGGGCAACATGAGCCTGCAGCTCCACAGGCAAAAATAGCGAGACAGTCTCAACAACAACAAAAAGTTTTATTTTTCTTCAGTTTGGAAGAGGCCCTAGGGAAGGCAGGCAAGTAACAGGTACCTGAATGGCAAAGGTAATTAATGTGTGGAGACTTAAGGGTTAATAAGGGTTTTTGTCCATTTTGTAGCAGATAGAGTCCTAAAAAGTTGACTAAAATTTTTTTAAATAAAAGCCTACTCCCTCCTTCCCTCTCCCCCCCCCCACCATAACAAAAGGACAATTCACTTATAGTGAATTTTTGGCAAACTTGCTGAGGTAATTCAGTGTAAAAATAATAGAACTTAATTTGTACATATATGTGTACAAAAATATCAACTGTGACCTATACCTCACACTGCATAAAAACTAACACAATTTGGTTGATTTTGAGTTTACACCTTAAAACTATAAAACTTAAAACTATAACTTAAAACTATAACTTAAAACTATAAAACTTAAAACTATAAAACCTTTGTGAACTTGAGTTAAGCAAAAATTTCTTAAAAACACCCCAAAATTCAAATCAGAAAATAAAAGCTGATAAATTGCTTTTCATTAAGATTAATATCATTTACTTTTCAGAAGCTACCATTAAAAAAATGAAAGTGAAGACACATACTGTAAAAAAATACTATTTAATAAAAGATTGATTTCTTAATGTATAAAGAACTGACTCAATAATAAAGCACAATCCCATTTAAAAATATGGACAAATATTTGAACAGATATTTCATAGAACAAGAACTACAGATGGCACCTAAATACTGAAAAGACAACTAGTCATTTGGGAAATAAAAAGAAAATCACAGACCATTTAGTACTGGTGAGGATGTTGTTTTATGAGTATTCTCAAACTTTGTGGATGGAAAATGGTGCAGCCACTTCAAAAAAGCTGTGACAATTCCTTATGACAGCAAACATGTATACATTCCATCTCATTTTCATATTTTTTTTTTTAGACTAGGTCTTGCTATTTTTGCCCATGGAACCTAAGGCTCACATTGCCCTGGGTGCCATGGACTTAAGCAATCCCCAGCCTCAGCTTCCCAGGTAGCTGGGTTACAGGCATGCACCAGCATACCCAGCTATTTTTTTTGGAACTAGGTCTTGTTATGTTGCCCCGAGCCCTAGTGGAACTGGAACCGAGATCCCCGTCCCTGCCGCACCTTCCTAGGCTGCTGTTCACAGGCATGTCTAGCTTAGATTTTTTTTTTTTTTTTTTTTTTGAGACTAGATCTCGCTATGTTGCCTGGGGGTAATTTCGAGCCCATGAACTCAAGCCATTCCTAGCCTCAGTTTCCCAGGTAGCTGGGATTACAGGCATGCACCACCATGCCCAGCTTTTTTTAAGACTAAGTCTTGCTATGTTGCCCCGGGTGGGTCTCGAACCTGTGGACTCAAGCGATTCCCAGTGTTGGCCTCGCTTCATAGGCTACGATTAAAAGGCATGAACACCGTGCCCAGCTCTGGCTGCTTTTTTGAGACCAGGTCTCACTATGTTGCCTGGGGTAGTCTTGAACCCACAAACTCAAGCAATCTCTTTGCCTCCCAGCGCGTGGATTACAGACATGCACCACCACGCCTGGTTCATCTAGATTTTTACCCAAAATAAGTTAAAATGACCCTAAACAGACTCGTACATGAAAATGTATAGAAACTCTGTTCATAACCATCAAAAACCAACTGCAACAAATTCATCAACTTGTAAATGGGTAGGTAAATTATGGTATATTCATGCTGCATGCAAGCATACTGTGTGTGACACATCACACCCAATAGAGTATAATGAAATACTGCTTAGTCACAAAAAGACAAACCACAAGTGTATTAAGCTAACTAAAAGATGACAAACTTCAAATCCTCATGCTATATCTTTCAATTTACATGACTTTCTGGAAAAATTAAAGCATGGTAAGATGTCATAGGTTGGGGCTTGATCATCAAATGGCAGGTGGAAACTTTTTTGGGGGTGGTAGAAATGTTTTATTTCTTAATTGTGATTGTAGTTAATAGGTGGATGTCTTTTTCACAATTCAAAAAAAGTAAATTCTATACCAATAAAACAAGCTTTAAAAAATAACCATCACTTAGCACAGGATTGTGAAATGAGGAGAAAGACCAATACCAGGTGATTTTACTCAGGTGGAATATAAAGAATCAAACAAAGGAACAGATGAAAGTAAACACTTGAAATCTGCAGGGCTGAGCCTTCCAGAGAGTGTAGGTGGGTTGGGTAGAGGGATTAAGGAGGAAGGGGAATGAACGGACTATGGTGGAGGACTACTGGTGTTTTGGTGTGGTAACAGCATTTGAAGCAGGGTGAACTCATACACCTAAAACATATACAGTGTTGTCAACCAATATTATCCAGATAAAATAATTTAATTAAAAAAAATCACGTAAGAGAGTGTGAGTAAAAGTAAACACACTGGTTAATTTGCACTGAGAGAAGTCTGGGTTTTTGCATTACAGATCTGATTTAGAAATCTGTATAAAACATGTGAATATTAGAGAATTTGTATCTGCATAAGCTTAGGAATATTAAGGAATTTACATATACTGTAAAGTGTGAAAATCTAATAATCTATTTTTCACATGAGAGGTTCATGAGTTTCCAAGGTAAGTAACTTTGGCAAGCTGTCCAGGTCACACCTAATAATGGAGTTGTTTAAAAGATAAGCCAAGGATAAAATTGGAACAACCTAAGGTATCAAGACTTGAAAGAATAAGGATCCAGCAGTTTTGAAAGGTCGAAGCACAGTTATTCACTTTATTACATGTATTTGATTTTCATATGCCTAATTTCTTTTCTTTCTTCCTTCAACATATTCCCAAGTACCTACTTTGACCAGTTACTAGGCAAAGCTTAAGGAGATAGACAAATAATTTATGATTTCTGTTCTCCAGGAGCTGATGGTTTAGTATTCATATACAGAAATAACCAACACCACACACACACACACACACACACACACTATTATTATAAGATTTTAAGATAGGGATATTTAAAAATCTTTCATGCAGAGAAGAGAAGGTTGAACTTAATATGATGACTGTTAGCAACTAGTGAAAACTTGACAAAAAAGAATTCAAGTTAAGTTTCAAATTGAATGAATTTGTCAAGTAGAGAACAAATGTCTTGCCTGGTAGATAGAATAGCATGTGCAAAAATAGCAGCAAAAAAAGAGTGTAGCATTTGGAGAAAATGACAAGTCATCTAGTATAGCTAATAAACAAGGTACAAGGTATATTTGAATGCATAAATGAAGAGGAAATATTAGAAAAGTGAACAAGGTTTTTTGTTTGCCATCCTAAATAATTCAGACTTTTCCCATAGTTAGTTGGGGATTACCAAAATACTTTATCCAGAGCTGTGACATGGCAGAAATATAATTGTAGAATTCTGATTACCTGGCTTAAAGTAGCAGTGGAAGTACAGATTAAGGAATACTTTCAAAAGATATCTGAGATGAAACTGATGGACTTTGGAATAATTTGAATGTGTGTGAAGATAGTGACAAGGGGGAAAAGACAATTGAGAATAAATACCAGAGTTCTGGCTTCCGTAGCTGGATGGTGAAACTAATAACTGTGCTAATTTATTATAGAAGAACAGGTAAATTCCAAACAAAATTAGTTAAAGGAGATCTATTTTTCACTAAAAACCATACAAATTTAAATCAGAGAGAGATGTAAAAATAAAATCCTGAATCCTATTGTCTTCTCTATTGAAAAATGTATCTTTTTTGCTGCTTCTTATTCAGATACTGAAATGCAGTAGAATTTGAGAAC
The DNA here is from genome assembly GCA_004024945.1 of Uropsilus gracilis. Classification (NCBI taxonomy): domain Eukaryota; kingdom Metazoa; phylum Chordata; class Mammalia; order Eulipotyphla; family Talpidae; genus Uropsilus; species Uropsilus gracilis. The sequence goes on from PVHY01004959.1 coordinate 56,935, forward strand.
TTACAAGATATATCCAACTTATAGCTAAATTGTTCCACTGTTGATGCAGTGTTTACCAGAATAAGATCAATAAAAACTGCAAGTAGTTTCCTTGTCTTGTTTCCTAAGAAGAGAAGTTCTAGCCTCCAGCTCTTTGTGAAAGGGCACCTCCACTTCCTCTGATCTCTACATTGACTTTGAGATTTCCACTGAAATCTCATAATGTGTTGTTACTAGTTTCTCTGAAATGCCTGTATGTTCAATATTGTACAATTATAACAATAGTTACAATATACCATGTATCAAGGTTTAGAAATATTGTTTTTTAATTCTTAGTATACTTATGAAGTTTAGATAAGTTTTATTGTTTTAAAAATGAATTCTTTAAAATTATCAAAATCTTGATCTAGATGTGCTGATTCATGAAAAGAGCCATTGTTTGTTCTTCGATCTATCTGACTCCAAAGACCTTGAAGTTTTCATTACATCATGCTAACCCAATGTGGATATAGAAATGTGTATATAGAAAACCAAAATGTTTAATTGAGAATTTTAAGTTATTCAAACGAAGAGAAGATAGTACAATGAGTCTCCATATACCCTTCACCCATCTTCTCCAATTAACAATCTTACTTTGTGTTCACCTAATTTTCCCCCACTCTCTTCCTCTACTACTGAATTATATTTTGTAGCAAATTTAAGCCATCAGATCACTTTATCTGTAGATATTTTTGTATGTAATTTTAAAGAGAAATACTATCTAAAAAATTAACAATAATACCATTATTATACCAAAATAAATAGGCAATACATTTCTTGAAATCATCAAATGGATAGTTATATGCATATTTCTTTGACTGAAGAATTTTTTTTAACAATTAATTTTTTAACAAGAAATATTTTTAACAATTGACTGAATTTTTAACAATTAACTGAATTAGAACAATTGAAACTAATTTTTACTTGAGGTGCACTGTTAAATTATTTCTAGTCCTATCTCATTTTGTTTTTTCTTTTTATCATCACATCGACATGTACCAGAGCTCAAAGAAACTCGGTGACAATTTAAAATATGTTATTGAAACAGTGAGTGATCTATGGGTCTTGCTCTCCGATAGAAACCAGGGCATATAATGCCAGAAATCAATCCCATTTGTGAACTCTGTGAAATGAATCTTCACTTTTGCATCTTAATCGATGTGAAAAGTTTCATGATGTTTGACCACCAATGGCAAATCAGATTATATTGTTGTCTTTTGCTAACTGCTCTAGAAACAGGGTAAGGAATTAAATAAGTACAGGATTTAAATATAAATCTGCTGTCAAATTATAATGTAACACACTTAAAAAATAGTTGTATATATCTAGTTTCTATACAACATTACATCTAGTAATACCCAGGCATCAGAATTTGTTTCATGCTATTTTTGGAGTAGGTAATGTTTATCTCTAGTTCCTTCCCTTCCTTCCTTCCTCACTTCCCTTGTGGCTGAGGTTCAAGTGCCTCCATGCCTTTCTAGAGACCCCTATTAAAGCATTTGAATTTCTCTTGTTCTTTAAAGCTACCTATCTTTTACCATGTCCTCCAACCATGTCCTTTTTTCCCTAAGGATGCAGTAGTTATATAGTAGAAAGCCTGTTGACTTTGGGGTCAGACAGATATGGAGTAGAATCTTATCTCCATTATTCTGTGACCTTGTCCAAGTTGATTAACTTTTATGTTTACTGGTTTTGAGATTAAACATCGGGCACAAAAACATATGGTACTCTATAAATTTCAGGTAGCACCTTCATCCATGCTTTATTATCAAAAAGATTAGTCCAGCTGGGAGCGGTGGTGTGCACCTGTAGTCCTAGCCTTGGGAGGCTGAGGCTAGGGATCATTTGAGTTTGTGGGCTTGGGACTGCCCCCGGCAACCATAGCGAGACCTTGTTTAAAAAAAAAAATTAGTTCAGGTCCCACGTCTTGGAAGGGAATTCAGTGGACAAAACTTGTGGGGGACACGCAGAAGTGGCCAGAGAGGGGACATACTGTCAACTAGCCTTTCTTTTTTGTTTTGCTTTTTTTTTTTTTTTTTTTTTGAGACTAGGTCTCACTATTTTTGCCTGTGGAACTGCAGGCTCATGTTGCCCAGGGTACCACAGACTCAAGCAATCCTAATCCAGGTAGCTGGGATTACAGGCATGCACCACCATGCCAAACTATATTTTTTTGGAACTGGGTCTCACTACTTGTCCCCAGCAGGACTTGAACCGTGATCCCTGGCCCTGGCTTCCTTGACTGCTGCTTACAGGCATGAACCACCATGCCTAGCCTGTTTTGCTTTCTTTTTAACAAAAGTTATATTCCACCTCTCCATAACTATTTTCACAAGGCACAAAAGGAAGGGAGGTAAAACTGTCTTGCCTCACTCCACATACCCCTTTCAAGTTATCAGTTTTTCTTTTATTATTGGTAGTTAGGTGCCTTGGGGTGTTACCTGAAATATGATTTAGAGGTAGGGGTCAGCAAAGAGAGAAACACTTGGTATATAGATTGGTTCATTCCATTGCTCATGAGTAATGATCCTGATTAGAATTCATAGAGTGTAGTGGATGGAAATGTCTTCAAAATATCCAGCTCTTGGTGTTGCATGGCACTGATACAGGCAAGCAATGATCTATTCAGGATGGCTTAGGTGGAATTATGATTCAGCATATTGTTCTGGGCCTCTTCCTGTCACATGTGAAATTAACCTTCTTCTGGTAGTCACTATAAATAAGACAACAAAATTATCAGTTGTCTGAGAGGGAGATTTTTGAATGGTCCTGTGGGAAGTTCTGGTGTTACCATGAGAAGTGTAGGAGGACATAAGGGGCTTGAGGCACTCCCGTGCCATATTCACCTTGTAAGCTCTGCTTTATTTAGTCTCATTTGTTCAGTTTGAAGGAAATACCATTTGGAGAAAGAACAAAGGGTGCCGCTATTAAACACATAAACATACAATCATCTACACACATATACACAAACACACACACAAGCAAACCATTTTCTTACATATTCTGTTCAAGGGGACATAAAAGAGGGATAATGTGGATACAGAGCAGGCAAGCAGCAAACTCCTTGAACTTGACATTATTAATAGTGTTTTCAGTGAAATTAAGAAAAATATGTGTTTAAGCTCATGTACAGTTGGTAGAACCCTTTGAATGAGTAGTTCTACTCTTTGCCTGTACAATGAAATCACTGAGGAGCAATAAAAATATATTGGTGCTTGGGTTCACCCCTTAGAGCCTCAACATCCTTGGGTATTAACCAAACTCTGGTGGTAATAATTAAAAACATATATTCACATAGTAGCATTAGAACAATTGCATATTATCTAAATATACACATTTAAAAAATATATTTGATCTATATAAAAGTATAAGGAAACAAAATAATTATAGAGTAGAATTACTAGGAATGACTACCAATAATAACATTTTGAATATTTTTTCAATTTTATAGCCTCCTCTGCTTATGAACATACTAGATAAAATAGGTATAGACTTTCTTGGCATTGTGTTAGATAAGGAAAAGTTATTTATTTATTTGTTTATTTGTTTGTTTGTTTATTTATTTATTTTTTTATTTATTTTTGAGACTAGGTCTCGCTATTTTTGCCCGTGGAACCGCAGACTCTCGTTGCCCGGGGTACCACAGACTCAAGCAATTCCCAGCTTCAGCTTCCCAGGTAGCTAGGATTACAGGCACGCGCCACCATGCCCAGCTATAAGAAAAGTTATAATAAAGCAAACTTTTTATCATTTTATGTTTTCTGTATCAAGCAGAGAGATAATGGCATAAATTCATCTTCATCATCTATTGCTGGTACCTAATTACAATACAAGACATTTTAGAGGGTTATTCTCTGGATGAATTATCTTTTGTCAAATACTTCAAAATATGACTATAAGGAGTATTGGTCATTACCTTGGAAAATACAAAGTAATAAATGTCCACTCTGAAGAATGCTGCAAGAAAGTGTAAGCATCAAATAACTTCAGAAGTCATTTATTGTAAGTATACACTAAAAGTCTCTGTTATTCCTCCAGATGACAATAGTAAACAGTCCACAGCCAAGTGAAAAAGTAAAACTTAAAGTAAACTAGGATGCTTTTTTCTGAAAGGACTGTATTCCCTAATTCTGTTTCTTACACTATTAAAAATTATGTCATGACAAAGGCATAAAACAGTTTGTTCAAAACAATCCCTTAAAATCCATGGGAGTGAATCATAAAATATTTACAACACACACCCTTCTGACTTAGAGGGTAAAATTCTTCCTTCCTTGATGTATCTGGTTCAAAGGTTCTTACTTTAAGAGCCAGGGCTTTCACTACTATGAATCAAATATCTGTAATGCATGCATGTTATTCTTCCATTGCAGACAGGCCAACAAAAGGGAAGCATAGTCTTCTTACCCCAAGGAGAGTGTTTTATTTTGAGATTGACACATGTTAAGAAAAATAATCTTCCTAAATAAAACACTGACCACATAGCTCACCTAAAAAACTCTGAGAAAAGACTGCTAGGAGATCATGGATATGGAGGACCTATGGAAGGTCTAAGACTCTTCTTGTTCCAGACAAATACCTCTATTTGGCTCTTAAATCTAGAAAAGTTTTAGCCAGAAAGTTTCAGGCAGAATTTTTCCATTCTTGTTGCTACTTAATAAAATCATATATGAAAGCTAGGTGTGGTGGCACGCACCTGTAATCTAAGCTCTGGGAGGCAAAGAAGCCAGGGATTGCTTGAGTTCGTGGGATAGAGACTACCCCAGGAAACATAGCGAGACCTGATTCTCAAAGAAGCAGACCGGTGTGGTGGTGTGTGCTTGTAATCCCAGCTACCTGGGAGGCTGAGGCTGGGGATCGCTTGAGTCCATGGTATCGGAATTAATCCCGGAAACATAGCAAGACCTAGTCTCAAAAATAAATAAAATAAAATCACATGTGAATGAAACATTGGAGGGAAGTAAGTAAATGTTCTTAGAGTCTTCCCCCTTATTTAGCAATGACATTACCTATGAGGGAATAGACAGGAGAAGGCATGAACATTTGCTGAATACTTGTTATAGTTGAGGCGCTGTGTTAAACAAACACTTTCATATATATTATCTCCTTTAATCATTGCAGATGCTATGTCAAATTTTATTTATAGATTTAAAACAAAATAAAAGCTTCATAGAAACTAAGTAATTCTCTCAAAATCATATACCAGGAGAGTGAAGTTAAGATTAGATTTGTTACCTGAATTCAAAGTCCATATTAATTTTCATATACCAAACTACTACTTCCCTAAAATGTATAATGAGCTAAGCCATATAAAACCAAATGAATTCCAGAATTATGATGAGCCAGTTTGAAGGGACTAGGGGAGAGTTGGCCCATGGAGAGCAATGACTGAACAAATGGATTTGCAGGTCAGATAGATCTGAATTCCATTCTTCGCTCAGTAGCTCACTGTGTTTTGTCATGTTACATACTTCATAGGGGCTATTCTAAGTATTAAATGATAGAATGCTAGATGGTGTATGCTGCACAGGAGGGACTCAATATAAATGATAATTCCAATTGGTTTCTTTTCCAGGAGCTTGAAAAGGTGTTCCCATACCTATACAGTAGCAAAGGTTGGGATTCAAAGAGTCCACATGAATTTCTCAGGGACATGGGGTTAATCAGTAACAGAACTAGAACTGGACTTAGCTGTTTTGAGCTCTGATATGTTTTCATTATCTTTCTAAGTATATTCAGAAGAGGATATTGAGTTTTGAAATTGTTATCTTAATAGTGACCTTACTTTGCAAAACCTATGAATAGAATATTTGAAATCAATACAGCTCTTGAAAAATCTAAGATGTGGATACTAGTGTCTCAAAAGATTTAACTTCCTCTTTTTCTTGACAGAGATAACCCAATTTGGTCCAGGTGTTCACTCCTTCCCCAACTGCAAGAGTAGGTTAAGTTTAGTTGAAAGCAGTGGGCCTCATTACTAGAGGGAAAGGATAATAGGTGGGAACAAAGGGAGAAGAGGGTCCAGTGGTCTGTAGTGGGGGTTTATGGATGCTTTGACTGTGAAAGTGTCGTGGTAACATACTTTTGAAGAGGTGTGAACTTATTCCCTTAAATCACAAATAATCTTGTAAATCAAAATTATCTAAAAAGGAAAAAAAAAGTAGTGGGTTTCAAGCTTTAAAATGAAAAAAGACTTGCTAAAATCCTTGATATCAGCATTTTTGATTTAATAGAGATAGGGTGAGACCTGAGGATCTGCATTTGTAATAGGTTTGCAGGTTCCCAGCAGCTTAGGCAGCTGAGCTGAGAACTGTACTTTGAGAGTCACTAAATAGGGCAATCAGTATCATTCTCTGTTCTGGAGACTGGTAAGTAGAAAATAACTATGATAGTAAAATGGGGAGAAAAAACACTTTCTAATAAATGGTGCTAGAAAATTTGGGAAGTCTCATATAAAAGAAAGAAATTTGATTATTCACTGACATCATACACAAAAATGAAATATAAATGGGTTAAACATTTATATTTAAGCCCTGCAACAATAAAATACATAGTAGAAAAGTTTAGTGATACATCCCACAATATCAACAATAAAAATATTTTTGGTGATTCAAGCCCTATGACAAAAGAATTAAAAATAAAGATAAACAATTGGGACTGCTCTATGTTAAAAAGCTTCTATATAGTGAAAGAAAATGCAAGATAATCAAATAGACACCTTACTGAATGGGACAAAGTACTTACACATTATATAACTGATAAGGAATTAATATTCAGTTATATAAAAAACTCATTTGAATCAACAACAAAAATCCAAATTACCCAAGTTAACAACAAAAACACAAATAATTTAATTAAAAAATGGGCAGCAGATTTGAGGAGATGATTCTCACTACAGAGGATATTCAAAAAGCCAAAAGAGAGATGTGGGTTAAAACTTCATTGAGATACTACCTCACACCTTTGAGAATCACCCATGTCAAAAAGATCCCCCAAAACAAATGTTGGAGATAATAAGGGAAAAAAATGGAAGCCTATTGCACTTTTGGTGGGAATGTGAACTTCTAAGACTATCACAGAAAACAAATCTGCAATTACTTTAAAAAATTAATATTAGAAATACCACACTACCTAACAACCCCATCTTAGGCATATATCCACAGGACATGAAACCATCAACAAAAAGCTCCAAATATTCTACTATATTCACAATAGCACAGTGACTTAAGTCTCCTTCAAAAGAAGAATGGATCAAAAATATGATTCATGCATACCAGGCAATGTTACATAGCCACAAGAAAGGATGAAATACAGCCATTTTCAACAACGTAGAAGGAATTTGAAAAAAAATGTGCAGCAAAATAAGTCAGAAAAATAAAAACAAATACTGTACATTTCCATCTAACAGATATATTGACAATAAAAAAACTTTTAAAAGCTACTGAACTTCAACAAACACACTGAAGACTTTGTGATTAAGAGTAAGGTGGGTGAGAAGAGGACAAGGGGACAGAAGGGATAATGATACAGGAAAAAGATGGTGGAAAAAATAAAGGCACACACTCATACTCCTTGGTTGGAGGATTTAGTCTTTCCTATTGTAGATGATTATTATTAGTTACAGCCATCAACCACCATGAAGAGAGAACGAGACTCAGTAAAGTGCTATAGATGACAGAGAAAAGAAAGTGTTGGAGTTCATTCAAGTCTTTGATGACATCATTGAGCCACTGCATCAATCCAGTCAGAGTCCTGATCTCTCTCTGTACTTCCTAGTGTGTGAGATTGTGTGAAGTTCCCTACTTCTATTTGTTTGGCCAGGCTTAACTATTTCATGTTAAATAAATTTCCATAAAAATAACTTCATTTGCAGTATATAATGTTTTAATGTAATGTCCATTTCTCCTCTTGCAAACAAGTAGCAACTTTATCTTTCATGAATGAGATCATAAGGATATAAATATGAATCTATTTCTGTGCTTTAAATAACAAAGTGCTCAATGAGAGTACAACCCTATTCTTAATTCTTTCATGAAATACTGTGGGCAGAAAAATAATTCTCCTTTAAGAGATTTGATGTGATGAGTTGGTAGTTGCTATTGAAAAATACACTCCAGTATGTTACTAAATTAGGACACACTTGAATTCTTAGACAAGATGGATTCCTTCTAAGGAGGCTGATCCATAGGATCAGTTGCAGTTGCAGTTTGTTAGAGACTCCATTCTGTTTTAACAGTTGCAGTTTGTTAGAGACTCCATTCTGTTTTAGGAGTCCAGGTGGGAGGAGGATTTACTTTTATTAATTCATCTCTTTTATGTTTTATATGGTTATTGTAAATAACTGTAACTGTGATAGGGATATTAAAAATAAAAAAGTAAAACCCTCAAGCATCAGCTCTTCCTTCTAGTATCTCAAAACTGTATATATTTATCCTTGTAGAAATATGACATGACATTCATTGTTTATGAGTATTAGTAAACATTTTTGTTCTTGATTCTTATAATTTCCATGTGAGTTGTGTGTGTGTGTGTATGTGTGCATGCATAGAAGGTCATTTTACTGTGACACAGTCTTTTGGTTCTTCAGAAAATGTGAGTTATCCAATGCAGAGCCTATCTAAATCCTTAAATTATTTTGAAGGCGATCAATAACAATTTTTTGAGTTTTTTCTTGGTTCCTTTAACCCAGTAATTACATTATTTGTTGCTACTTACTCTGTGTGAGACATTGTACTAAGTTCTTTGTAGGGTTATCTTAATTAATTCAATAATTGGTTCATTCAATAAGCACTTGCAGATTATCTGATATTTTCCCCATGCACCATTTGCTAGAATGTTCATTAGAGTGAAAATGAGCACCAACCTGATTTTGGATGCCAGAGCAAGAGTCACATTGCCAAGGTAGAAGACAGAGAACACAAAAACTGTATTCTCCTTTGTTTAATTCCCTGAGTTTCTGCTTCCAGTATGATACAATGTTCTCTCAGTTTGTTCCTTTATATTTTCATAAGATAATGACGATATATAGGTCAGGCATGGTGGTGCAGGCCTGTAAGCGGCAGCCTAGGAAGCCACAGCTGGGGCCAGGGATCGCAGTTCAAGTCCTGCCGGGGGCAAGTAGCGAGACCTAGTCCCCCCAAAAATAGCTGGGTGTGGTGGCGCATGCCTATAATCCCAGCTACCTGGGAAGCTGAGGTTGGAGATTGCTTGAGTCTGTGGTACCCCGTGCAATGTGAGCCTGTGCTTCCACAGGCAAAAAAAAAGCAAGACCTATTCTCAAAAAAAAAAAAAAAAAAAAGAGTGAGAGAGAGAATGAGAGAATGGCAATAGATATTACTGTAAATGTTTCCATGACTAAAAGTTTTTAAGGAAAACATGGGAATCCAGTGATTAAACATAACTGTTTACTAGGTGGGGGGGGATCTTCAGTGCCTTTGCAACTCTCCCTAAAAAGTCACATTTTGCACTATCTCCCAAAATCTCCCTTAACATCCTCCCCATTTCAACCCTTCCTCCTGGCAGGTATCCTGTAGGGGTTCCAAGGCACACAGTTCAGAATAGGTAAGATGTTTTTCTTTTCTTTCTCTCTTTCTCTCTCGCTCTTTCTTTCTTTTCTTTCTTTTTTTTTTTTTTGAGACTAGATCTTGCTATTTTTGCCTGTGGAACCGCAGGCTCACGTTGCCCTGGGTACCACAGGCTTAAGCAATCCCCAGCCTCAACTTCCCAGTTAGCTGGGATTACAGGCACACACTATCACTCTCAGCTATATATTTTTTGTAACTAGGTCTCACTATGTGCCCCAGGCAGTACTCGAACCACGATCCCTTGCCTCAATCACTCCATAGGCTGAAGCTTACAGGCAAGAGCCACCATGCCCAGCTAGGTATTTTTCTTTTAAAAGTTACTTCATTTCTCTTTCCACATCTGAGTTCTTTAGTGCTCTAAAATCTCCATGTTTCATTCTCTGCAGTTGTAAATGCCCCGCTATTCTGCTAAACTTCTGCACTTTCAATATATCCACTTTTCAGAACCCACAGATACTTCTAGTCAATTTGAGATGTCTATGCTAGACATTTAACTTCTCAGATTCCTTTGTTCCTGGATAATATATAGTGGTCTCAGAACACAATGACTGGGGGAGCAGAGAAGAAGAGGGGAGGGAGGTTATAAGTAGAAGTTGAGAAATGTAAATCTCAGCAAATAAATGACACTTGACACAGCCCTTCTGAAAACCTGCCAACTCCTGACTGAAACCAAAATGTATTAAAATTAAGTCACGGATCATTTTTATCCTGGAAGCAAAATGAAAGGGAAAACTTGGAAACTGTTTGTTTAAGCTGGTCACGCTTCAAAGTCAAATCCAATAATTCTTGTTGGAGGTGTGGGTAGGGAAGTAATGATCTTTAGAACTTGGAGCATATAGTCTGGTCATTTAAGCTAGTCAAATAACTTAACCATTTCCAAACCTGGATCTCTTGCATGAGAAGAATGTATCTGCATGTGTGAGTTTCTGTCCTGGAGTCCAGTTGGAACACAGGGTAAGTAAGAAAAAAAGGCAAGAGGGGAACCTCTTTACTCTTCAAGTAAATGTCTTCATAATATTTCATCATCTTCTGGAACTATCAAAAGAACAATATCGTTAGCGTCAAGTCGGGTAGAGGGGGAAATAAAGAATTTTTTGTAGCTTCCTTTTTGAAGAGAAAGCTTTGTGTCAGCAAGGATCCTGGTAGGAAAATGAATCCCCCACTCAAAATAGTTTTATTGAAGTAGTTTTAGTGAAGGGAATATTTACAGAGATGAGGACATAGTTAAGGGAGCCACCAAGATGCTTCAGCATCTTGAGTATTTCAATACTCAGAGATTAACTAGCACAGTGAAAAATTATCATCTTTGGTAGGTCTAAGGGTGGTAGAAATATATGTTATCAGCTGGCCTTGTGAACACCAGACACCAAAGCAAGAAGGATGTAACTAATGAGAGCCCCTCTAAGATCAAGGATCTGGAAAGGGAATGAAGAATAACCAAGGTCTCTTTTGTTACACTTCTAACCTCTGGGTAAAAACTTTGATCAAAACCCTAATATGTTAAGGAAAAATTTTATTTTCAGACCAAACACCAATCCTCTCATTTTATAGTTGAGAAAACTGAGATTCAGAAGCTTGTTCAAAGTCATGCATCTTACAAGACCAACATGAGGTCAGCCCAATCCTGTTTTCTACTTCAAGACTTCCCCTACTCTCAGACTCTGCATCTTTTACAATTTTTCTGGGCCTACTTGTTATATTTTTGTCTCAAAGTCCAGCCTCTTAGTTTCCCTGGAGGAATAAAAAGGGAGATTTCCTCCTCAGGGGACATAGTCCACCAGCACTGGATTGTTCAGTCGATAAGGTGCAAATTGCACAGAAATCAAAATGTGATTATATTAAAGTCCAACTACATGTTTTTTAGTCGAGCTGGATGGGTAAGGAAGTGAAATGAGTCAGAAAGTGAAAGACAGATGTCAGATGATTTCACATATCTGTGTTCACTTATCTTGTGGAATAAACATAATAATACTCACAGGTCAAACACAGTAAGAACAAATCTTGGTAGCTGGGCACAGTGGTGCGTGCCTGTAAGCTTCATCCTATGAAGCGGCTGGGCCTGGGGATTGCGGTTCGAGTGCTGCTCAGGGCAACATAGTGAGACCTAGTCCCAAAAAATAGCTGGGCATGGTGGCATGTGCCTGTAATCCCAGCTACCTAGGAAGCTGAGGCTAGGAATTGCTTGAGTCTGTGGTACCCTGGGCAATGTGAACCTACAGTTCTGTAGGCAAAAATGATGAGACCAAGCCTGAAAAAAAAACAAAACAACAACAAATCTTGAACTCAGTGAAAGAATTTAATGATTACCAGAGGTAAAGGGGGCCAGAAAGGGCAGAAAAGGTAGGCAGGTGGAGTATTGGCATGGTATACAAACATGTATACCTATGGAAGAACAGAAATGCAAACATAAAATTAAAATTTGGAAAAAAAAAAGGAAGAAATACTGGCTCACGAGAGGAGGTCAATTTGATCTGTCCAAACACACCACTGGTGTGCTGTGTGGTGATTGGAATAGGTACAGCCAACATGCTGGGTGTGTAGTAGGTAGAGAGGTAGCTTTGGCCACCCAGAGAATGCAGGGCACTTTAGCTTTCTATTCTTCAAGGTCAGATTTAAGGAAAATTGAGAAATGCCTGAGTTTTGCTTTACATCTCCTCAGGGCCAGTTCCTCTTCTTTATTCCTTGTCACCAAGAGCTAGATTCCAGCTTAACTAGGAGCTGGCCTCTCTGTCTTTTTGACTGTAGCCTAACATCTCAGTCTGTCTTTGGCTATTTGCTTAGTTGAGACCTATTTGTCCCTTTGAATTTCCCTTTCAGTGAGATTTCAACAGATCTGCTAAACAAAGGTGTGGCTAACAGTTGGAGATTGTGACTTAGCACTTTAATGTGTTACCCTCTCCAAGGACTCTCCCATATGCTTGCTTCTGGTCACTGCATCCACATTTACAGTATCTCAGCTCAATAAACAGAATGTGTCATGAAATAGTCCTATTCTCTAGTTGACCTGTGGCAGACAGCAGGGGAAGGTTATATAGCCTCACTACTTGGTTGAGATACAGAGGAAGATAATAGACAACCTCTTTTTTTTTTTTTTTAAGGCAGTTTCCTTTGTCAAGTCTGGAAAAAATTCAGCCACACAAGAGTTGAGGCCAAATAAACCTTTTCCTCCCTCAAAGAGTATTATGTTGCCAGAGGTTCACCCACATTTAGAGAACCTGTTCTCTGAACCATTCAAAGAAAGATCTTTCTGATTTTTATTTCACAATACCATAAGACACTTGTCAAGCACTTGCTTATAAGTTAGTTTTATCTGTATCAGTATTAATAATCATCCTGTTTTATGACTGACATGTTGAACTATGTAATTGTGGAAACTTTCATCAACTATTTTTAAACTGTAAAGTTTGAAAACACAGTTTTTATTCTTTGTACTCACCTCCTTTCCCAGCTTTTTTGCTCCCTCTTCCCACACAGACTGGCACAGTCTTCCACAAATGATCTCTCCTCTAAGTCAGTGATAATGTATTAGACTTATATTAGCAATAGTGGCTTGAAATCTCCAAGTCCAGAAAAATCCCTCACCGCTTTTGGACCCTTTCCCAGAGGCAACTTATACATGTAGTCTTGGGTTTGCAGTAAGAACCTAATAAATAACTATTGACTTTATAGGAAAATATGGTTGAACAGTGATTTGTAATGAAATAGACAAACACAAATGCTTTAAAATTGGAAGCAGAGTCATCAGGGAAATGCAAGTTAAATCCAAAATGATAGCATAAGTTGACACTGTCATTCTATTTCTTACTTTCAGGTGTACTGAGAAACATGTATAAGAATGCTCCCAGCATTGTTTTTTGTAATATCCTCTCCCTAAAACTACCTAAATATCTATTTGCTTTAGAATTGTCAGGTTTAGAATTATGGCATATTTGTGAAGATTACCATTTAGCTATGGAAATGAATAAACAATAATTATAAGAAAGATGATAGGGCTGTCGGAGCTCCTTTGCCAGTGGGGAGCAAAGGCAGCAATGACCCTTGGGTAAGCCCCTCACACCTGGAGAGCCCAAGAGGGTGGGGCCCAGGTGGGGTTTTAGCCCCATTCAACAGCAGATGGTTGTTGCTTGGGGTAGCCATCTGCAGCCCGGACTGACTGAGGCATGTTTCCCCCAGGCCCTACCCAAAGGGGGGGGGTTGTGGGATGGCACATGCCTGGCCATCTGGGCCCTGCCCCTATGCAGGGAGGTACAGGCATGCGGGTGGGGGTGTGTATGGAATGCTCCTTCCACTTCACTCTTTAGCTAATCTTCGGGAGGAGGAAAAACATACATAATACAAACTCCATCACAGAATGGGTGAGGGACCAGGCAAAATCCAGCCAACAAGTTTCAGCTGGATACAGGAGATGGACTATCGAGAGAACTAGTGCATGTGAGACTGGAAAAACAACTATGGGAACATGATATGAAGTGCTCCTACGCATTCCATTCACCAGGTCTGAAAGAGTTAAGACCTCAGGCAAAATCCAGCCAACAAGTCTGAGCTGGACACAGGAGATGGACTATCGAGAGAACTAGTGCATGTGAGACTGGAGAAACAACTATGGGAACATATGCAACTATGCATTCCATTCACCAGGTCTGAAATAGTTAAGACCTCATTTTGGAGATGCCGTCTAGGAGAGCTATGCACCTCTCCCCACCCCATGGAAGAGGAGAGGAAGGCCAAAGAATGGGGTGATTGGGCCCACAGCAAAGTTGCAAACTGAGACAGAGGAGATGATCTACAATGGGCATTCACAGATGTCTGTAACCACAGAGAAACTTCTTCACCAACACTGGTTGGGGTTGAGACCCCCTAAACCTGATGTCAGAGCCATAAGGTAAAGCAGCAAAACAACAGAGAAGGGAGTGGAGATGACAGCCTCCAATGAGAAAACATGGACAGACCACAAATAAATATAGACTGGCTGCCCAATGCAAGGTTAACACTGAAAACCTATCATCAAGGCTTGCCTGGTTCCAAGAACACAGTCCCTCACCCAATGAAGACACTGCTATAGGAAAGAAAGAGACTAATGGACTTAACACAGACTAGCAAACAACAAAGAGAAGGGTATGAGTGAATGGAGGGAGTGCTAGAGGGAGGACAAGGTATCCCAAAGACCATTTACCAAGGTTGTGATTTAAAGACTAAAAATAAATAAAATTAAAAAAAAGAAAATAAAGAAACATGATAGATTCCAACAAGCATAACATGGAGAGAAAAAAGTCCTAATCCAAAGTATATATTGTACATGATTCCAATTATATAAAATTCAATAGTTATGAATACATTAAAGCAGTGGGATTGAGAACTGAGGCTCTCTTTGGCAAAAGGATAGTGGTCTCACCCCAGCTCAGGTCTTGAGAGTTATTGTCAGTGAGCTATTTTTTTTTTTTTTTTTTGAGACTAGGTCTCACTATTTTTGCCCGTGGAACAGCAGGCTCCCATTGCCCGGTACCACAGACTCAAGCAATCCCCAGCCTCAGCTTCCCAGGTAGCTGGGATTACAGGCGTGCGCCACTATGCCCAGCTATTTTTTTAGGACTAGGTCTCACTATGTTGTCCCGAGTGGGACTCGAACTGCGATCCCTAGCCCCAGCCACTTCACAGGCTGAAGCTTACAGGCACGAGTCATCGTGCCCGGCTTCAGTGAGTTATTCTTGACATAGATCAGTGGTTGCAATGTTTACCTGTGACAGTCCACCTGTTCATGTGACACTATGAAGTGTCATAGTTTTTTTTCCTCAATTAAACAGGATTTAATAGCAGATCTGGCAAGACTGGTCTAAATCATTGGAGCCTGCTTCTCCTGGAGTCTTTTAACGTAGCCTATTTCCTTCAAGTTTCCCTCAGTCTTGTTGGTCTCATAGTGTCTACCCGTCCATGATCGCCAGAGTATGAGAACTTCCTAGATAATGTCCCAGACTCAGTTATTATAAGACCTTCCTTCTCCTCTCTTCATCTGTTTTCCTAATGTCCTGTTCTTTCTTAGGGGCATGATTAAATTCTTTTTTTTTTTTTTAAATAATGAATGTGACTTATTTTCCTGATACAATTTGACTTAAAAAGTCTCATGGGTAACATTGGGGATTAGGATTATGATTCAGAGGTATTTTTTTCTTTTATCTAGAGGTAATGCCCTTTAAATGACACAGGCAGCCAGGTCTGGGCATGTACTGCATGCCTTGCTGAGGACTGGTGTCTGGTAAGCAGAGACATCTAGAGAAGGTGTTCTTTGGTTCTGTTGGCATAATGGGTATCAAAAAGTGATTTGATTGTGTGCTGGGTGACTTCAAGATCATAATGATGACCAGGAGTTAATTTACTCACTGAAACTTTTCTTCTTTGGCATATAGATGAGGGTATGGTGATGACTAAGTAGATGAGAACAAAGTTGAAAAATGGAAGTATTATTCATAGATTGGAATCTCTTAATTTAAGAGTTACAGATCAGAGTGAACAGGCTGGCCAAACTCTTTGGCAATGTGCTTCTTCCTGACATTCCTTGAGGTCCCATATTCATTTACCTTTGAATTGCACCACAGTTACCCATTAACAAGAATATCAAGGAAGCTTGTGGTCTCATTGCTCCCTCTACTCTTTGAGTGAGGGATTAGAAGGTGGGAAAACAATTTTGGTAATATTCAAGGTAGTACAAAATAGTCCAAGGTAGTACAAGGTAGTACAAAAAAGTAGTATTACACTGAGTACAACAGAAATATTTTGCATTTGATGAAGGCAGTGAGTGATCAGAAAGGGGAGAAATCATGTTTGCACTTGGCACGTGAACTTGGAGATAGATGTGCAAGCCTGAAAAATATTCATACACTAAACAGAACAAAGAGAAAAACTATTATCTTTCATTTCTCCTTTAACCCTTGTTTCTGAAGTTTCTCTATGGGCTAACTATGGACTTTATTATTGGAGGAGGCCCAGAGATGACAAAATATATTTGACTTCATCTGGGGAAGGTCATTGTTTATTACAGTTAACTACATATTTTCTGTTCTCTGGATGATTATTGGAAGAGAAAATCTATCTAACACATTTTCTAGAGAAGACTTTTGTGTGTCAGAATAACAAGCACTTCTCTGCAGGATTCATGAAAACACTTTACAGTATTTTTGAATAAAGCATTGACTAAAAGTAAAAGAATATTTTGAATAACATATTGACTAAAAGTAAAAGAATATTAATACTTGGGTAGAATTAACAATGAGCGATGTACTGTATTCTGCCATATTTTTAACTCAAGAGTAACATATGCTTTTTTGGGGGGTGGTTACACCAACATCTGTTTATAGTAGACCATTTGGGAAATTAAAAGCATACATCAAAAGGAAAATCAGATTCACCCATGACAATCTCCATGATTATGTTGCTGATATATTCTCTAGACACAAATGTTTGCAAAATTGTGACCATTTCATCTATGTAATGTGTATCATTTTCTCTTGTCATAAAACATTTTTGAAAAACTTGATTTATAAAACCTTCATCACAAGTCCCTCTCAACAATAGTTTTTCCAGAAGACACTGCAAAATAAAATGTCTTAGAAGATATATATATATATATGTATTTTTCATTTTCAATCACTTGAGGCCAGTAGACATTAGGTTTTCTACCTATATCTATATGACTTATAAATATGAACAAGATTGACTCCACTATATTAAACTATTAAAGGACAAGAGAAAGAAGACTTTTTCCCTTAAAATATCTGTCACAAAATTATTGAAATTTTAATCTTAAAATAGGATTCTTTTTTAAAAGAGACAAAATGTTTCCTTCTCTAAGATATTATTCTTAGAAAAACCTGTAATAAACTCTGAAGGATAAAGTTCTCTTTGCAAAATGCAATCAGGCTAGTTCTTTCACTCAATCCACAATTCTAGAAGTCTTCTGAATTGGTTTATACAGAGATGAAAGGTGCAGTGATTCATTTAACATGCTTGAGGTGATGCAGATGCAAATCTTACAAGATTCTGGGCATGACTGCACTTGGATTTCACAGATGCAATCTCTGGGAAAAGGATGATTTAGGACAGCTGGAGGAATAGGCTACTTCATCGATTCCTCAACAGCAGGATTTTATTGAACCCCATTAAGTTGCAGTGATTCATTTTACTCCATGTACTTCGACAGCTCCTTTAACCAATTACTTCATCCTTTCTTTTATATGTGTCTTTTCTGTCTAATGACTTCAGTTTACTCAAAACTTATCCTACTTAGACTTTCTCAGAGTTTGTCTCTATTGCTTGACTTTTTGTCTTCTGTTCCCACTATGGATTGATTTTCTCTTCTTGTTTCCAGTTAAGATTCTTGAAAGAGAATAGATTTGGGCAGTTGGCATCATCCTGCTTGGACAAGTCAGCTTTCAGGCCTGACTGCCCTTAAGTTACATGGTTCTATGAAGGGGGTTTTAGGGTCCATATCAAGGAAGGCTAAGGTCGTTGCTTAACTGGGATTACACAGAGGAGTAGTTCTGCTGAAGGTGAATCTCACATAACTAACAGAGAGATTGCTTCAGAATGCTCTTTTGTTTTTGCATTTAAAAAAATGTATTTTAGCATTTTTACCATTACATATATTTCATATATTTTTGAGAATAAAATTCTAATTTTTTTCATTTAGAACAGTGACATTGCATAGAAACAAAAAATAGAGTGGTGGTTGCTGAAGACTGGGAGTTGGGAGAAATGGAGAGATGGTAGTCAATGCATACAAACTTTGTTAGAAGATAAGTAAGTTCCTGGAAACTTATCTATCCAGTCTGGTAATTGTGTTTAAAAGCATAGTGCTGTATTATAAACTTGGAAGTTGCTAAGAGAGTAAATCTTAAATGTTTACACACACAAACACACTATGAGTTGAGGTATGTGTTAGCTAACTTTACTGTGGTAATATTTCTTTTTTCCTTTTTTGAGATTAGGTCTCACTATGTTGCCCTGGGTAGTCTGAATCCTGCGGACTCAAGTGATCCCCAGCCTCAGCCTCCCAGGTAGCTGGGATAACAGGTGTCCACCATAGCACCCAGGTGCTTTTTTTTCTGAGAACCAGGTCTTGCTGTGTTGCCCAGACTAGTCTCGAACTTGAAAACTCAAGCGATTCCTGTCTTCTTGTCTCCCAATGCTTGAATTATAAGGTGCATGCCACCACTCCCAGTGATAGTTCATAATCTATATCAAATCACTACATTGTGCATCTTAAACTTATACAATGTAGTCTATCAATTATATCTTTGATTTTAATAGAAATGTATTTGAGCTAAATTTTTCTTACAGTTCCTGTAATTTAATATTGTAGGAAAAAAGTTCATTCTTGATCATGTTTAACTGGAATTTTAATAAATTTATTTGCCCAAAGGTAAATGCATTTTAATAGTTAATGTATAATTATGCCCGTGGTTAATGTAAATTATACATATTAACTAATGTATAATAGTTAATGCATAATTAAATTAATGTATAATAGTTATATAGTTAATGTATAATTATGTATAACATTATACATACATAACCTACAGAAGGTTAAAAGCATTCTATTTTGAAACAATGGTCTGAAGCATTTTTCTGATATTTTGCTGCTAATATATATATGGTTGTATGCAACAGTTCATGATTGGAAGTTCTTTTTTAAAATTATCTTTATTAGCTGGGCACAGGTCTTGTGCCTGAAATCTCAGGGAGCTACTTGGGAGGCTGAGGCTAGGAATCACTTGAGTCCTTGGTTCGAGACTACCCCCAGCAACATAACCAGACCTAGTCTCTTAAAAAAAAAGTTCCTTCTGGCTCATGACTGTGAGCTTCAGCCTATGAAGCTGCCGGGGCTAGGGATCGCAGTTTGAGTCCTGACTGGGGCCTGTAGTGAGACCTAGTTCCAAAAAAAAATAGCTGGGCATGGTGGCGCGTGCCTGTAATCCCAGCTACCTGGGAAGCTGAGGCTGGGGATTGCTTGAGTCTGTGGTACCCCGGGCAACAAGAGCCTGGGGTTCCACGGGCAAAAATAGGAAGACCTAGTCTCAAAAAAAAAAAAAGTTTCTTCATTGAAGAAACATTGATTTACAACATACAACATTTACTTGTTTTAGGGTTCACATATCTACAAATGTATGCTACACACCATGCAAAGTACCAGGACACCAATAGTCTACCATATGAAAATTATCTTTTACATATACAAATTGTGATAGAAGGGAGACTACTCTTTGTAAACATAAATTTGTGTTTTGGTTTTATTATGACTTAGAGGAAGGACTTAAATAGCCTTATATAGCATCTTACCATTGCAAAATAGGAAGTGAAGTCAGACAATAAACTACTTCCTGTTTTGCAGGAAGTAAAAAATATTTAAATATGTGTAAGCAACTTTCAATCTCTTTCCACTCAGTCTACCCTATGCATAATCCTGGTTCATCATTAAAATATCATGATGTCTTTTCATTATTTTCAATAATGTATATTAGACTCTCTTGGAAGTTTTTAAAATAAAGCCTATGTTCAGGCCCCTCACCCCAACTTCCTAATTTATATATTGTCAGAGTGGTTTGGTCATTGATATATTTGAAAGGCATCCTAAGAGATTCTAAAAAGCAGACAAGAAGTTGGTAGGGGAAACAATAGAATCTGAAGATGTGTTTTTGCATTCAAGAAATGGTATTATTTTACTTCAAACTAGTTTGTCAAGTTCTGACCAGCTTAAATGGTTGCCCTCTGAATATTGCATTTCCCTTTTCCAGGGAACTCTGTTCCAGGCATTCCAAGAGATTCCTCCACATATATTTTCTCTGATTCAAATTCCTCCCTATTTTTCAAGAACCAGCTCAGTTTTTCATCTTATGGTGAAGCCTTTCCTGACCACTCTTGACTGAAAGACTTGCTCTCTCTTTCAAACTCACACAGCAGTCACTGGCTATAAAATCATCTGAACAATGAATCAGTCATATTCTGCTTTGTATTATCCCTTCTCTTTTCTTAAATGATTATTCTTTGCTTAAATTTTCACATGTTTGTTAGTCAACCTCCTGAAGACTTCTAGTACAGCATATATGCTGTAAGTGTTTGACATTCATTTGTATCCTTGGCTGACTGGTTGCCTTGCACAGTGTAAGTCAGTAAATATGCCCCTCCAACCCATACTTCCACAGGTGTGATTCAGGTCTCTAGTTCTCCTGGAGTATTGTCTTGGTTTGGATTGGCCTTGCTGACATCAGATTCTCTGACTCTTTAAATTAGATTAAAACATAGATAGCTAATATAGCCAGTGGGGATTAAACTGTGTATGTGTGTACTCTTATCCCTCTCTATTCTGATATAAATTATGATCTAGCTGACATTTTGATTTATTTCCTTCCCCAGTCCCTGATTCACTTACTTTATTGACAGCAGAATTCAGTCTCTTAGGTTTTAACTTCTTGTGTTTTCTAAGATGCTAGAGTATAAAATAGCCCTGGATCTTCTTTCTGGCTAAGTAAACCTAATTTATCCTGCTAATCTGCCACCAGTACCCTGGTCTGATCTAGGACAAGATTTTCTTCAAAGATTAGATACTGACTGCATTGTTTTTAGGATTCTTACCCTTTAAAAGAATCATGTGTTTTTCACGTGGTTAAAAGCTTCTGTTGGTCCCTCATTGCCTCTAGAATAAAATACAAAGCTGAGCTCTCCTATATGGGAGTTATTAAAATTGTGTTGTTTCTCATGTATGCTTTATTATAGATACTCTACACAGTGTCTAGAGCCTATCATGTTGGACAACACAAATATAGAACATTTCCATCACTGTAGAATGCTCTGTTGGGCAGTGATGGTCTAAAATGCTTACCAGGGCTCATGAGGTCTTTTACACTCTCATCTCAACCTTTCCTTCTCACTTAGTTTTTGACTGCTCCTCACTTTTCAGCCCCAGTCACTTTCTCAGTGTTCTCCAGCTACTATACTTTCACAACACTGGGCTTTTGAACATGCTGTTCCTTCTTCCTGAAATGTCTTTTTTTTTTTTTTTTTTTTTTTTTTTTTTTTTTTTTTTTTTTTTTTTTTTTTTTTTTTTTTTTTTTTTTTTTTTTTTTTTTTTTTTTTTTTTTTTTTTTTTTTTTTTTTTTTTTTTTTTTTTTTTTTTTTTTTTTTTTTTTAAGACTAGGTCTCGTTATTTTTGCCGGTAGAACCACAGGCTCACGTTGTCCAGACTCAAGCAATTCCCAGTCTCAGCTTCCCAGGTAGCTGGGATTACAGGCGTGTGCCACCGCGCCCAGCTATTTTTTTTGGAACTAGGTCTCGCTATGGGCCCCAGGTGGGACTCAAACCGCAATCCCTGACCCCGGCCGCTTCATAGGCTGAAGCTTACAGGCACAAGCCACCGTGCCTGGCCTGAAATGTCTTTTGACTATCTTCTCTGGCAAATTCCTATTTACCTTTCAAGATACATCTTAAATATCACTTTCCTCATGAAGTTCTCTGACTTTTTCTAAATATGATTTTTTTCTTGGTGTTACCCTTGCTCATTATACCTAGCTCTATTATTCTTATAAGACTTTGTTATTTATTTTTATTATTATTATTTTTTTAGAGACTAGGTCTTAAAACTATGTTGCCCGGGATAGTCCCGAACCCGCAGACTCAAGCGATCCCTAGACTCAGCCTCCCAGGTAGCTAGGATTAAAGGCATGTGCCAAGGCGCCTGGCTAGACTTTGTTATTTCTACGTATAAATTTATGTTCTTGGAAAGGGGGCATCCTGTTTGTTTTATAGATGTACCTTAATGATGACCTGATATTGTTCACTTGATGCTATTTTGATGTTAAATGATATATTTTCTTGTTAATGTTCTTGTTATTTATGCGTTCATCACGTTAAACAAGATCATTTAGCAATTTTGAAGAAGTCTTTCCCCTTACTAACATAGACCTAGAATGACTTCCTGTCTTTCAGGTTAAAGTTCTTTTTCTTCTAATTTGAGCTTAATTGGACTTGAGAGGGATGTGGTAGACGTTAATGAAGTGAAAAAAAAAAGGAACTATATGCAGGAAACGGTTTGGCTGTTCTCTGGTTCCAGTCACTACACAAAATAATCCCTTCCTGTTGGGAGAAGAGTAGGGAAAGAAGATGGAGACAATCATAGCAATCCCTGAAAAGAAAATTGGGGAACTGTATTTGACTTTTTCGAGGATAAAACCAAAACAATATAATAATATGCAAAAACCTACATGTTTTTCCTCTTGGCAGTTGTACATTTGATAAACCTCTGTGATTGGAATGGCTAGGAAGTTAATGCTCCTGACCAAGAAATTAAAATATCAGTAAGATTTTCTGCTGAAATATCACTCTTCAAGGTTTACATTCTTCGGAACGGGCCATGAACCCTAAATGCATAAAGGCTAAGACTTGCACTGATCATTATTACCTAGCGGCGGCAGCAATTTTTACAGTCCATCATCTTCCCTTGGGCGCTCTGACCACGCCCATTTCTCAGACCACGCCTACCTAACTGACTCTCCCGCCCCTCTCACTACTCTGCCCTTGGTCTAGCAAAGAAAGATTCTTATTGGTTAAGAAGTTGTTCTGGTCCCGCCTCTGAAGATGGCGATAGGTCAAACCGGCGTGGGGCGGTGTTGGTTGGCTGCCCTAGGACCGGTCCCTAGACGTGCCTGTCAGAGTGGCTGGCGGCAGTGGCGGCCCTCCGGGCTGGGTTATCAGTCTGTAAGCAGAGGGGGAAGATGGCTCGCTAGGACCCGTTCTGCTAGGAAGAAGGGGGGCAGGTGGTGCTGCTACTCGGGCGAAAGCAGAGCAGCCGCTGTCGCTGCGAGCCGGACAAGTCGAGCTTCTGGAAGTGGGGTTCGGGGAACCACTCTGGTGAGTCTGACCGTGAGACCCATGCCGGGCCCCCAGGGCGTCCGGCGACTGATAACTTTTTTGTCAGGGAGGAGCCGGGGCGAGGCGGCGGCTGGGAGGGGACCCGGACTTTGTCCCTGGGGCGGTGGCTTCGTTGGGGGGTAACGGCTACGGCACGAGGCACTGCGGGTGGGCGCGAGACAGCACTGGGCACTGGGGTGGTGGGAGGTGGTCTCAGGGGGGTCCGTGTGACCGGGCCGGCTGGGTAGGCTGCGGCCGGTGGCTTCTCGCCCCGAAGTTGGACGCAGCCCGCTCGCTGCTTGGGCGGTGGCGGCTTCGGGCGCGCGGATTCGGTCTTTCTCCTCCACGAGGAACGGTCCTGCCTTCGGGCGTGACCCGGGTGCAGCCTCCTCAGCCCGACCCGCAACCCCTCTGCAAGGTGGGCTTGGAGTGGGGGCCCCTCACCCGCGCACGTTTGCGGTAGATGCTCCGGCCTGGCCTCTCCCACCTCTCTCATCAGCTCCGTGTCTCCTGCTAGGTTACCGCTATCTGTCCAGCCTAGGGCCAAAATGGTCACCGTAGACCCCCGTCCTTTTTGCAAGCAGCATTTGCCCAGGTCTTTGGTCCCTCACTGTTCGGAGAGATTCAGAAAACAGTCACGATTCCTTCCTTAGTTAAAGCATTGGCGATTTCTTCAGTCCTTGACCTCTTCTATGAGTTATTTCTCTTCCGAGGCTGCCTAACGTGCTCGAGTATCGTCGAGGTTTTGTCTGGAAATTGTTGAATTAAAAGACCCCAAGTTTTTAAGCTTCAGCAAAACTGGGTATCCTCCCTTCTACATGCACATGTGTACTTTCTATCCTCAGAGTTTAGATATTTCCGAAAGATTGAAATTTTTAAATCTGCACAGAATCCTGGTTCTCTGATAAACACTCATTTTCACACTCGCTGTCTTTCGCACAACCGGCCTCTAGATTCTTCAGATAGGGGGAGTTTGTTGCCCTGGCATCTGCTGCTTAATCTCAGAGACTATACTCTAGGCAGTAAAGCTAAGCTGTTCTTTAACAAATTATGTGCCCTTTGGGTCACATAGTAGTTTTTGGAGCAGACATGTCACCTCTTTGGTTCATGTAATACTTTGCAGTTTGAGAATTTCAGCTTTTAAAATCTAATCTTCATAGTCATAAGAGTCATTATAACCTTGAATCAATGTGATAGTCCTAGGAGGACTGCTAATTGTCTCCCTTGTTTCTAAGCATTTTTCCCCTTTACCTTAATACGTTTTTAACTTTTATAAGATTATGTTGGTCCAGAGTGCCAAAGCATGTCTTTCAGGGAAAGGCAAAGAAAAGATCTGCTTTAAGATCTGCTTGATCAATAGTAACTTCAAATTTAGTTATTAAAATAATTTAAACCAAGTAGCAAGGGAAAACAAATTCTGGACTTTGTTTATTTTATCTTTATTTGATTTATTATCATTACCATAATTTTTAGGTTTTATAAACCCTCTTAGTTGTCATTATTACCATATTTTTTAGGTTTTATAAACCCTCTTAGTTATCATTATTAGCAGGGCCTGTATATGGACACCCAAATAGGCACTGCTAGATCAGTGTGTTTTCCCTAGTATGCTTCCCTTTCTGCTCTATTTCTATTTTATAAAATCTACTTAGTTGTATTTTTTCAGAGTAATATTTTGACAGGGTTTGTTTATCTATTTATTTTTGGAGAACAAGAAAGGCAGATTTATTGAAATACACTACTCAGGGAAGCAGCAGGCAAGATAGGAGAGATCTTTGCCTCTTTTGACAGAGTTTAAATACATAGTTAACTGTTTTATTCAGGATCCTGTTGCTTAATATATATTTTATAGTTACCATTAAGAAATCTTTATGTGATACAGAAGAACCAAATAAATGAACTAAATAAAGCAAAAGTAAAATATATGACCAGTTGGTGGTTACCAGAAGGAAGGGGGACAGGTTTGGGGTAAGAGCAAGTGGGTAAATTGAGTAAAAGGAGTCAGTAGTATGGTGAAGGAAATTGAGTAAAAGGAGTCAGTAGTATGGTGAAGGAAAGTATTGGACTTTTAGTGGTGAATTAAATGTCATACAGAGATGTTGATTTTTAATGATACACACATGAAGCATAATATTACAATACATTGTTTCTTCACTAAAAATAAGAAAGAAATCAGAAAATAAGTGTTCAAGACCTTTTTGAAGATAACAAGCGTACATTTTATAAGTAATCAATATTTTGTCAAATAAATTGATTTTGCATTGCACCAGGCTGATTACATAACAGGGATACAAATGTGAATGTCATAAATCTTATCTTCAAGGAATTTCTTGTCAAATGTACAAGACAGAGAAGTGAAGTAAAATTTTAATACTATGTGATATGTGAATAGAGATATGCCTAGTGTAATAAGAGAGTAGAATAGGAGAAGGCTAACTCAGTTTAGAAATAGGTGGAGTCAAGCGCCCACAGAGTTTTAGAGTGGAATATAATTTTGCCAAGTACAGGATGTAAATGAATTATTTTCTATGAGGTATATATAGTAAATGAGAAGGTAAGAAGACATGAGAAACTGGCAGATTAGGGAAATTATTCATGTTATCCATGACAAGTCTAAGTTGGTAACATTGACATTGGTATGACTTGATTACAGGGATTAGATAGGGAAATGGTGGAAGATGAGAATAGTAAAGCTGTAGAGGGCCAGACAAGAGCATTGTATAGTTGGCTAAGTGATTGATTTGAAGGTAACGAATGAGAAGCCATTTAATGAATTTGTGGTTTAGAGACTCTTGCAGTGTGAGATAGAATTTGATAGCCTTGGTCATATTGGGGAGAAAGGAAGGAGGAATCAGGTCTCCAAGGATTTGATTTGATTCCATTGGTTGAAAATTAGGAACATGGAAATAGGGGAAAGATGATGATTTCTGTATTGGATTATTTTTTTTGAATTTGAGGAAGCTATGGCACATTCATGTGACGATAAATAGTTGTTTGGATCAGTGAATGTGGAATTTATAAATGAAATTAGGGTTGAAACTATTGATCTAGCTACGTTGAAATGCTTTTGGAAGAGCCTTTAGCATGATAAAAGCAGTAGCTAGAGAACAGCCTCTGGTAAATGCAGAAATAGGTGGCATAGTGTAAAAGAGTACAAGAGTAGTTAGAAAGGTAAGAGGAACAGCAACAGAGATGTTAAGGATGAAGAGATTTTCAAATAGAGAGAAATGGGTTAACAGTTAAATTATGAATGCTATAGAGAGATGTCAAGTAAAGCAAGAACTCCAGGAACCAGTGGATTTGTTAGGAGTTCACAGGTGACTTTACCAAGTACAGTTTTACCTGAGGGGTGATTGACAAGCCTGATTAAGAATGGGTAATGGTAAATAAGACATGTGAGAGAGGTATTTTGAGAAACTTAAAGGAAAGAACGCTAGCTGTTTTTACTATCATTATGTATTTATGTATTTGTTTAATGTATTTGGCAAACTTGTACATTTACAATCTGTGACATTTTAGAATAATGATTTCCAGAGAGCCCCCTTATCAATTTGAGGGGTTGAATGGGATCCAGACATCAGTATTTATTTCAACAGTTTTACTGTGGTATAATTGGCACATAATAAACTACACATA
The DNA here is from genome assembly GCA_004024945.1 of Uropsilus gracilis. Lineage (NCBI taxonomy): Eukaryota > Metazoa > Chordata > Mammalia > Eulipotyphla > Talpidae > Uropsilus > Uropsilus gracilis. The sequence goes on from PVHY01004959.1 coordinate 84,066, forward strand.
TTTAAAGTGTGTGATTTGATGTTTGACATGTTTATGCTGATAAACATATTATCACAGTAAAAATAGTGAACCTATTCATCACCTTCAAAAATGTCCTTATGCTCCTTAATAATTATCCCCTCTCATTCCCAAGAAACCATCAATCCCCTTGTTGCTGTAGTAGCATAGATATTCTAAAGTTTCTAGTTAATTCCATTGTTGGGAGGCACCTTGTTGAAGGAACTTTGTGTTTGTTTCTTTAAATGCATAAGGCAAATGAGAAATAAGAAATTCAGGAAAGATGAGATTTTGTTTTGGAACTATGACCCTGAGGAGATATAAGTGATTAGAATTCAGAGCTTTGAAAATTAGAAAGGAGAACAATTTGAGAAGCAACATCCCCAACAAAGAATATGAGGCAAAGATAGTATGTCTTTTTGTCAGCATCAAAGTTTTCAATCCTGTAGTATCATGGCTGATTTCTCTATAGTACTTAAAAAAAAAAAGTAAAGGGTATTGAAATATTATGAAAATGGATGCCTTTCAGAAAAACCCCTTAAATGGAGCCTGAGACCCCTGGCACCACTGTGTCATTTTTTGTCATTTTTTGGAGGGGAGCAGATGGAATTAACAGTTTGACTAATGCTTATTGTTGAGAGCCAAGTATTGACAGAATCTTTTTGGCCCTTTCAGAGATAGGTTGTCTCTCTGAACTGAGGAATGAGAACATTTAAATATTTGGAAATATCCTATTTAAAGCATCTTTGTACAGATGAACTCCTCTTTGCTTGCCCTCATAAATACATTAGGAGAGAAAATTATTTCTCTCCCAAATGTGACAGAGAAGAGTTGTGATTAACAGTTGTCAGAGGCCGCCACTTTCCATCTTGAGAAAGGTAACCCTTATCATTTCCCCCCTTCTTTCTATTCCTTCTTTTTGGAATAGCAGTTAATTGGGGAAAAATTTAATTTTATTATATATCCTCTTCATGTACATGGAATGATGACACAGTTTTTCTTCTTTTACCTCTCAGTTGATGAATTACATTCAAAGATTTCCTAGTAGATTTCACCAAACAGTTGTTCTCTTTGGGATAAATGCAACTGAATAGAATACCTCCTTAAAGTCATGTTAGATTTTATTGCATTGTAAATAGGTCTCTACTGTTCCTTTTGTATTACCTTTTTCTGGTTTTGGTTTCTGAATATGTTCACTTTGTAAGATAAAATAGAGATGCTTCCATTTTTCTAAATACTCTGACAATTTATTCTTGAAGGTCTGAGATAGTTTAGCTATAAATATATCTAAGTCTTTTTTGGATTGAATACAAGTTATTGAATTTTTAATGTGCTATTTTCCAAGTACTTTGCATAATTAATTTCATTTAATCTGTATATGATTTTATAACTAATAGCTTTATTCTACAGGCAAGAAACTGAGAGTGAAGGAGGTTAAGATACTTGCCAAGATCCACAACAGTTAATGATAAGAGCTTAAAGTCAATTTTTATCTGATCATGTTTTTTTCATCAGTATCTTAATTTTTTAATTAGTACTCTTTCCTTATATTTTATTACTGAGAGGTAAATTTCATCATCTTATTTGTGTATCTTATTGAGTATTTTCCTCTTTGCCCAATTACTTTTCGTTTTTTGTGGTCCTATTATTATTGATCTGTTTTGTGTTGATATCATATCTTATGCTATTTTAACACATACAATCAAGTATGGTTGTGATAAAAAATCTTGGAAAGGGAAGGATGGTCTTTGTATAGTGTACATACCTCAGGTTTTAATTTTCTGGATGTTCAAGATCAATTTGCATTTTTGTTTGTAACTTGTGAAGAATGTTAAATGCATGCAAGCAATAAAGGGCTGTTGGAAACAGTACTTTTCCATTCTAGTTTAAATATTGTCTTTGTTGAGCTTTGTGTCAGGGAAGCCTTTTAGTAGTAAATGTTAAGTGATAATTGTTTGGTGTGTGTTTTCTTGAACAAAAAATCTTTTATTAGCTAATGCATATTAGTTGCTTTCTCATAAAAATGCATAAGGATTCATTCAGTTATTTGTATTTGCCTTAACAAAAATTTTGTATATGGGTTCTTCAGTTGTACTATGAAAATGATTAGGGATTTCAGCTATACACTTTACATTCATTTATACAGTGACATAATAGGTTTAGAAATTTAAGATAATAATATACATCTTAAAAATGCTTAAATTGGGCAACCAATTACGAACTTTTTAATCCCCCCTTACCTTTTAAGTGTAAATGGCATTTAATTAATTCAACTAGAGTATTGGTTCCAATCTACACCTAAGTACATAATCCCTACCTATCCCCAGTGGGGCATACAGAGTTGGTACTCTGACCTCTTTAAACTTGCCAGGCATGTATATGCCCTTTTGATCTCTGTTTCAGGGTTCCTGCCGATTTGTTAATTCAAAGATAGTGCTGTGGAGCACAGCCACAGACAGTACAATCTCCAAAGCAGTGTAAACTTTATTAGTTTAGAAGTGAAGAGACTAGCTGGGCATGGTGGCTTGTGTCTGTAAGCTTCAGCCAATGAAGCAGCTGGGACTAGGGATCGCGGTTCAAGTCCTGCTCAAGGCAACACAGCGAGACCTAGTCCCAAAAAATAGCTGGGCGTGGTGGCGCGCTTGTAATCCCAGCTACCTGGGAAGCTGAGGCTGGGGATTGCTTGAGTCTGTGGTACCCCCGGGCAACGGGATCCTGAGGTTCCACGGGCAAAAATAGCGAGACCTAGTCGGGAAAAAAAAAAAAAAGTGAAGAGACTATTCGCAGGAAATTATGAAACTTCAAATGGGTTCTGGTAAGTGAATGGAGAGGAAGGTGAAAGCATTTTAGAAATGGGCAGGAGGAGAAACACTTAGTAGAGATGACAGATACATGCAAATTGAGGACTGTTAGAGAAGTGTAGAAACTCAGAAGAATGGTCCCATGGGTGATCTGAATTTAGTGTCAGGAGAATTTCAGAGCAGAAGACAGTTGTGTCAAGGCTAAAGAGAAAGAACGCTTGTGGAGAAGGAACCAGTGGATTTATCATTCAGAGGGTTATTTGGTTCTATGACAAGAACCAAATGTATATTTAAAGGAGGTTCAGGGACACATGGGGGTGAAACAATTATTGGAGTGGCAGTAGATGAGGCTACTAGATTGGAAAATTAGTTAGTGAAGAATAAATAAGAGTAGAAGTAACAGGAAGATGTTAAAATCGAATAAAGTCTCCCCTCCTCCCCCATATTCCCAGGCTGCCATCCTTAAAATCCCGAAATGCATTCTTCCTTGTTCCACTGATAAATATTTTGTTAGTGGTAATTATAGCTAAAGTTGCAGAGCATCTACAGTGTGCCAATTTTTCATTTGTACTGTTTTAAGTCTATGAAATACTCCTATAATATAGATGTTATTATCTAATCTTTCACAGTTGAAGAAATACAGACAGAAAAGTTTGGTAACTGGCTGTAAACTAGGCACAAGTATTTGTGTTTGCTTGTTTTATTTTTCCAGTAATTTTGATCTACAACATGTATTGTAAGAGCTTCAATGCTACAGTCAGATTTCTAAGGTTTGTTATTGGTTTGGTTTGTCATTTCTGTTATTTCTGTGTATTCCACATAAGTGAAACCATTCGTTTTTTGTTTTTCTCCTTCTGACTTACTTTGTTTAGCATAACCTCCCCAGTTATATTCTGTTTTTGGAAATGGCTAGAGTTCATTTTTTTTTTTTTCCAATAGTTATCTGTTGTGTATGTGTACCATATCTTAAACCACTCATCAGTTCTTGGACACTTAGGTTATTTCCATAACTTTATTACAAATAGTGCTGCAATGAACATAGCAGTGTACATACCCCCTTCAAGTTAGTATTTTCACATTTTTCAGTTAGACCTAGGTGTGGAGTTGCTGACTTTTATAGTAGATCTGTTTTTAATATTTTAAGATATCTTCATACTATTTCCTTCCTTCCTTCCTTCCTTCCTTCCTTCCTTCCTTCCTTCCTTCCTTCCTTCC
>PVHY01004960.1:0-27500 GCA_004024945.1 Uropsilus gracilis
ATTTATTTCTTCTTTTATTTTTATTATTTCTTGTTTTCTTCTGGGCTTTGGCTTTTCTTGTTGTTCTTTTTCTAATTTTTCGAGTTGGGATATGAGGTTTTTTCTTTGGATGTTTTCTTGGTTTTTGATATGGGCCTGTATTGCTATGAACCTTCCTCTTAGGTATGCTTTTGCTGAGTCCCAGACATTTTGGAATGTTTTGTCTTTGTCGTTTGTTTCAAAGTAGGTTTTAATTTCTTCTTTAATTTCTTCTGTTACCCATTCTTCATTTAGTAGCATATTGTTCAGTCTCCATGTATTGGATATTCTTCTTGCTTTCTCTTCATTGCTAATTTCTAGTTTAATGCTTTTATGATCAGAGAAAAAAGTTGGTATAATTTTGATTTTTGTGTATTTATTTAGGTTTTCCTTGTGTCCTAATATGTGGTCAATTTTAGAGAAGGATCCATGTGCATTTGAAAAGAAGGTGTATTCCCTTTTTGGGGGGTGCAGTGTCCTGTAGATATCTATTAGGTCCATTTGGTCTAGGTCTTCCTTTAAAGCTTTTGTGTCCTTGTTTAGCTTTTGTTTTACTGATCTGTCTTTTGGTGAGAATGGGGTGTTAAAGTCTCCTACGACATATGTATTTTCACCAATATTTGATTTCAGTTCTGCTAGTAGCTGTCTTATGAATCTTGGTGCTCCCTCATTTGGTGAATATATGTTGATAATTGTTAAGTCTTTTTGGTGAGTTGAACCATGCACCATTAGGTAGTGTCCGTCTTTATCCTTTGTCACTTTTTTTATTCTAAAATCTGCTTTATCTGCTATAAGAATGGCTACCCCTGTAAAGCTTCTTTTAATGTCCTCATTACATAGGAGAGAAATTGAAAGGATAGCAAGTTTGAAGATTTAGATAAATCTCACATAATTGCCACTAATGGGGTAATTATCATTTTCATAAAAAAATTTAATTTCCAGTTTCAAAACTGTTTTGTAGATACATGTTGGCAAAATAAATCAATGTCATATCTCAATCGTAGAAAAAAAATAGGTAAACTAATGAAATTGGTTGGTAAAAATATATTAAAAATAAATTTGAAAATTGTAACTTCTGAAGCTACGGAGAAAAATTAATTCTGTGTTCTTTATGTCAGTATGATCAATTTAAGATAATTTTGTTTTAATATAATAAACATATCCCCATTCTTATTATGATTTGCACAAAATATACTGAACTATAACATCTTATTAAATTCTTGAACAGTGACAGTGTCCCAAATGTATTTTTATGCCTTAAAATTTTGTACATTGGGCACTTAATATATGTTAAATTTAGAAGTGCATAGCATATAGTGCTGGGGTGGGGGGGCAGGCACAAGTCACAGTAGGGGCCTTGAGGGGCCTAGATTTTCAGTTGCATCCAGGAAGTGTATCTTATTCAGGGCTCAGCCACCAGAAACTTCATGAGCAGACTCAGATTCCAGTTTAGGCCATGCATGACCTCCTTCTATATGCGGAATCTTCAGCAACTGTATACTCTGATGGCCACCAGAAACAGGCACTGAACCATTGTCTCTGTGCAAGGTAAGGTCCTTGTGACTTAGCCTTTTGACCCGGTGTTTACTCACACTCCCAGGCAAGAGATCAAAGCCTGGGAGAGGCTCTAGCACCACTCCAGCTAGTACAAGACTCAAGTAGCTTTACCCATCAAGTAAACACCCAGGATAGCAGGGGTTAAGGACTCACATAAAACAAAAGCCCCAATGATAGCAAAGCAAATCCAAAACATCCAATGGTAAGAAGGGAAAATGCTAATAGCAGAGCAAGCACTCAGGGGAACAACACACCACAGGCAGAAAACAAACCCCAGAACCAAACCACAAAGACACGGACGATTTTTTTTACCATCAGACATAGGATTCATGATGGCCATGGTTAAGACAGCTAAAGAATGGGAATGGTACAAAGAAAACTCAGAAAAGGAAACTAATACTATGAGAAGCACAACCAACAAACAAAAGATCAAAACTGAAACTTTAAATGAAAAAAAATGGAATTACAAAAGGAAACAAAAACTTCAAGAGAAAGCCCTAGCAGTATGATAAATCCAACCAAAGAATGAATCAGTAAACTTGAAAATGAAAAAGAGGTAAGGCAGAAATATAAAGAGGGAAATAAAGGGGAAAAAATGAAAAAACACCTAGAGAATTTTTAACACCACAAGGAGAGGAAATATAATAACCATAGGAATCCCAGAAAGAGAAGAGAGAGAGAAAAGGGACCTGAGAATCTATTTAGGGAAATATTTGAGGAGAACTTCCCAAATTTGAAGAAGTAAATGAGCATAAATACATAAGAAAAAAAACTATATAGATGAAAGAAAAACTATAGCAAGACACATAGTAGTAAAACCTGCAAGAGTCCAAGACAATGAAGTTGATGAATGGGGTAGAAACAGAAAACTTATAAAGGAACACCAAATAGATTAATATCAATCAACCTAAAGAAACACAAAGGGCAAGAAGAGACTGGGATGACATATTCAAATAGTCCAAGAAAATAATGCCAGTCAAAAATACACTATCTTGCAAGGTTCTTCTTCCTATAACATAGAAAGATAATGACTTTCTCAGACAAAAAAAAAAACTTAAGGATCTGTATCCACCAACCCCCCTCTCCAAGAAATATTGAAAGAAACTTTACGGTCTAAACTAGAGAGAGGAACAAGTATAAGTAACTGAATAGTTAAATAAAACCATGTAACTGGGAACAGAATGTTAGTAAAAGACATTTACAGACAGCAATTACAGACACTTCAGGCAGGGCCAGGGCCACGGGGGAACTGGGAGGCAGACAAGTACCCCAACCCTCCATGAGTTTTCATGTTCTTTTTCCAGTATCTTTGTGGCATTCTCCAGTGCTCTCTTCTCTCCTCCCACATACTCTTTCTTCTCAAACTCTCTCATCCTTGGGAGACATCGAACTTTAATCCTTTCTTCCCAGGCCCAGGTGTGCTCATTCACACAAGCACACACCTACCAGGTCACGCATAAACACAGTCATGGGGAGGGCACAATACCATAGGTGCTGGTTATACAGAATAATGGAAAAAGCTTCACCAACTCTTTTACCCTACACTCATCAAACAAAGGAGCAACAAAATACATCAGACTGCTACTATCAAATTTTTAAACAGATATTGGAGAAAATTCATATATGGTTGGAGATTTCAATACTCTACACTTACCAATGAGATAGAAAATAAATAAGAACATATTTGCCTAAACAAGGAACTAGATCATAGGGGTCTAACAGACGTTGACAGTGAACTACGCTCCAGAAAAGCCAAATACACATTATTCTGAATTGCACATTGGTCATTCTCCAGGATTGACTATATACAAGGTCACAAGAAAAAATACAAAGAATTTATGAACATAGAAAGCATACCAACCAACCCAATCCTTATAAGTTCACCATGGTTTAACAAAAAATGCCAGAGCCCTTGGAGTTCTTTTTTACATTTTTAATTGTAAAGAAACAGCCACTTGAGTTTCTCCTCTCTCATTCCATCCCTCCTCTCCCAGAGTGATGTCACTCTTTTATGACCTCTTCCCAGGCCCAGGTGTGCCCACTCACCCATGTGCACACACACTGAGCCTAGGCCCATACACAATGGGGGGGGGCTGCAATACTATAGGTGCTGGCCATACACACTAATGGCAGAAAAGCCTGAGTACATCATTTTCCCTACAATCTACAATCCCCCCACAGCATTCGTCCATTTCACTGCACAATCTATGTGCTATCCTTCCTCCTCATGTTTCTCTTGGCAAATCTGGAACACCACAGCCATGACCAGTAAAAGCAAACAAAATGCAACTGAATAAAACAGAATACAACTACAGAACACAAAGCACAGTCCATTAAGGTATTGGTGCATACCAACTTAGGGATGAAAAGACAAAGAAGTCATTGGCACCGGCAATGGGTGAGTATCTGGCAGTATACGAGGCAATTATTATATATATATATATATATATATATATATATATATATTTTGGTCAGAAGACAACACCATAGCTGGCAGGAGTGGTCTCCCAGGTCCCAAGCACCACATAAGCTTTGCCAGCCACATGGCATTAGAGAGCAGTAAACGCATAATAAGCCATAATATTAACACAAATATTCCCTTATGATTGCCTTCTGATCTTCTACCACAGGATGTGTAACACGTACCTTGGAGGGCCTTTGTCCAGTTACTCAGGGTGTGATTTCTAGCTTGGCCTCCAGGCTGCATCCCCAAAGGGCTATTAGGGCTACCTAACGATTGTAGGAACCTTTACTGTCCAGGACCATGCCCAGCCCAGAGTCTGTCCTGGGTCCAACCCAATCAGAGTGGGGAATAAAATGCTTCCCTGCCACCCAAACCCAGGTTTTAACAGAATGTCTGTTGCAGGTGGATGGGAGCAGCTGCATGATATAACAATGCTTTCATGGGAGCCAAGCCGCCTTTCCTACTCCTCTTGTTTAGTATCTGAAGCAAGTTCCACAGGCTTCAGGTCCACCAAACCAGCATTGGAGTGCAGGCTGTTGCTTTTGGTCTATGCATCAGAGGGCCATTGTAATGCCCTACGATGCTTGCAGCTTTGGAATTATAGGATGCATGGAATTTCCATTCAACACCCACGTTCTGGTCCACTGCTGTACCTGGAGGAACCACTCTATTTCACTCATGACTATCTACCATCAGTCACCAGGAGCCATCAGGCTTCCCAGTCTTCTCTGGCTGCATTCTGCACCACAAGCCACATACTACATTTACCTCCAGGATGTATTCTGACTGGTGACATACACTTCGCTCAGTCCCCAGTTGTATTCTCACTGAAGTCACTCTGACATTCAGCCTCTACAACCTCAATATGACATGCAGACCCTGCACAAGGCCAGCCCTGTGCACATGCACATGGGTTATGAACCTGTGGGGAGCAAGCTCCACATATGACTTCTAGTCCCTACCTACCCCCAAGGATGAGTTCCTTATCTCTCATTCTATGAAAAGGTGATCAGGGCATCCCCCAGGCTGCATTTGGCAGCAAGTGGTCCTCCCAGCACAGGGCATGGGCTGGAGCCTTGAGTTCCCTGCTTCCCTCATTCCAGAAGCGTATCTTCTCATAGACATGAGCCTCTTGCCCCTGGCAATTACCTCCACAGTTCTAATAGATACACATTGACCATGCAAGTATTTTAACAGGATTCATACCCACTCTCACTAGATCCATCCACATCTGGGTGTATGTGTGGCTCTATGGCTTTCCCTTGCTTGCCCTTTTTTGGTGTCATTACCAACTGTTCAGCAATTGCCACTGTTCTCTCTGAACACACTGGCTCTCTATCTCCTCCAAGTCAGCCACCACTGAGACAATACCTTGTATTCAGCATCCCACATAGGGAGTCAGTATGATCTTGAGGGATCCAAATGAAGATGAGGGGCACTTTTCAGTATCATGCCCCTCATCCCTGTTGTGAAACGCTCCTCATCAGGACCATGAGCATTTAAGCATGACCTGTCTCATTCCCAGTTACTGAAGAACCTGCACCAGGTCAGCGTATGTTTGTTGACTACTCACAGTTTCTGGCACGTATCCTATATTGGCCTGGACTATTCACACAACAACCATGATCCAGTTCAGCTGAGGGGTCACCATGGTTGCACCGCCAATTATCTTGCATCCTCATTGTCAACTATGGCCATCCTCTTGATTTCTTGTATTGTGCAGATAATTCCATCTGCCGCAGGTCCCACAGATGTAGCAATCAAGCTGCCAAGGGATCACCCAGTTTCTGACAGAACTGTCTACCTAGACCACAAGTTCTGTAACTGAAAACTGAAGTTCAGGCCACCTCTCATCACTGAATGCCAATAAAGTAGAGACTTTGAATCTTAAAGGTGCACATTAATCAGATATCCAGCAACCTAGAAGACAGGGGTTAACACCCTAAAGAAACCACTATAACATTTCATTTCTAGCTGGCTTTTTATAGTGAGTTGAACAAAGACAGTTCAGCAGCAGGTTGACCCTTGCTGATGTCAGCAGCCAGTAATTTTCAGCCACCAGAACTTCTTCTTATCACGTCTTGGACATCTGGCCTCACACTGCCAAGATGCTGAGGCTGGTCTTCTGATAGCATGGGCTCACGTACTCCTCCAGATATGTCTTGGGCTCAGAATAGATAGGCCTAAACAATGTGTGTGTGCAGATTTACTACTCTGCCCTGCTTAGTATCTGCTTGATCAGCCCTCCCTCCTGGGTGTGTGGGTGATACATGTTAAAGTCCATTATCTGGGACAGCCCAGCAACCTGACCCCCTGGGTCCATGGCCTGTTGTTGTTTTATCATCTGTGTCACCATCAGGAAAGCCTGGAGCTTCATTTTCTTTGTCACTTAGTCAAGACTGGAATGAGCAGCCAGCCTCCTCCTCCACTTGAGACTAGCATCTCCAGGGTAGTGGGATGGTGTCTCTGGATTTCTTCCTTTAGAAGCTTCGAATGTTGCTCCAGTTCCCATAGCTTACCACATAGCTTGCAGACCCTGAATCACTTTTTCAGTATGGTCTCCCACAGATCTGTGAAGAAACAGCCACCCGAGAGACCCTGCTACCTCTCATCCACTATATCTGTCCAAGACTCACTCGATGTCACACAGGACCCAGTTGAGTTGCCATGGGGATCCAGTTGTTTCTGGCATTTAATGTTGATGTGTCCACTGAGAGAGGACACTGATCAGTGGGTAGCACTTGCTTGTGTTCGACCACCCACCAGCATCTTTCCGGGTCTCAGAGGGCTCCTTGTCTGTATGCATTGAACCATCTTGCCAACTATGCCAACTGTTGGGTAACCATCCTAATCCTCATAGGTTCACCATGATTTATGAGATAAAGAATGTCAGAGCCCTTGGAGTTTCCTTTTTTACATTTTTAATGATGAAGAGACAGCCACTTGAATTTCTCCTCCCTTCTTCTTTCCCCTCATCCTCAGGTTGATGCCACCCTTTTATGGCCTCCTCCTAGACATAGTGTGCTCACACACATGCACACCCACTGGAACCAGGTGCATACACAGTCATGGAGAGGGTGCAATACCACAGGTACCGGCCATGTAAACTAATGAGAGGGAAAAAAAAATTGAGTACATCATTTAGCCTATACCAACTATCTTCTTTGACCATAGAAGTACTGATCTAGATATCAGTAATAAAAACAAAACAAGGAAATACTTTTGCATGGAGACTTAATAATATATTACAGAATGATTACTGGATTAAAGAAGAAATGAGAGAAACATATTGAGATAAATGGTAATCAGGATAAAATTTTTCAGAATGTATAGAACACAGCAAAAAGCAATTCTAAGAGACAAATAGATAGCAGTATAGACCCACATAAAGAAACTAGAAAGATTCCAAACAAACAACATTATCTCTCATCAGAAGGAACTAAAAAAATAAAAACAACAACAAAGGACCCAAAGATCAGTAGAAGTCAGTAGAAAGAAGTAAATAATAAATGTTAGAGCAGAAATAAATGAAAGTAATCAAAACTGCAATCCAAAAGGTCAATGCAACCAAAACCTGACTCTGAAAAAAATAGAAAAAATAGACAAACCTTTAAGTAGGCTTAGTAAGAAAAACAGGGAGAAAACTCAAATAAATAGGATAAATAGAAAGAGTAGAAGTTACAATAGATACTATAGAAATTCAGGATATGAGAGATTACTATAAACTTTTCTATGTAAACAAAATCACTAACCTAGATGAAATGGACAGAGTCATAGAATTATGCAATTATAAAACACTTAGTAGGGAAGAAATAAAAAGACTGAACAAACTACACACAAGTAAGGAAACTGAAATGATAATCAAAACTCCCCCTCACAAATTATTCAGGACAAGATGGCTGCACAAGTGAGTTCTATTAAACCTTAAAACACAAACTGATACCAATACAATCCAGATTGCTTCAAAAAATTGAGAAGAAGGAATTATTCCAAACACATTTTATGAGGCCAACATTACACCAATACAAAATCAAACAGTGGCAACACAAAGAAAGAAAACAACAGATAAATCTCCTTAATGACCACAAATACAAAAATACTCACAAAAATCTTAGCAAACCGAACTCAATGAGATTCAAAATGATTATACATCATGACCAAGTGGAAGTTATCACAGGGAAACAAAATGGCTCAACATCCAAAAATCAATCAGTGTAATTCATCACATCAACATAAAGGAAGTTAAAAACCATATAATCACATCAACAGATACACTATAAGATCAAGGGTATGTATTAGTGTGGTTTTGTCTGGCCTTTTATTTTGTTTGTCTATATTCCACATATATGCGAAACGATTTGGTGTTTGCCTTTCTCCTGACGTACTTCATATGAATTAATCCTCTCTAATTCCATCCATGTTGTCACATGTAACAAAAGTTTACTTTTCTGATAGCTGTATAGTACTCCAGTGTGTCCTTAATCCAATCATCTGTTACTTGGCTTATATTCATAGAACAATCATTGTATATACTCTTGCAATAACAAATTAGTGAATACATACAATTTGTTGGTTTTCAGTTTACATATTTTAACATCTTAAGATAAATACCAATGAGTGAAATCCTTGGTTATATGGTAGTTCTAATTGAGTTTAATGCTTCAAGAAACTTTCACACCACTTCCATAGTGACAGGATCAGCCCAAATTCCCACCACCAAAAGTGTACAAGATTCTTTTTTTCCACATTCTAACCAATATTTGTTTCTGTTTGTTTTTTTTTTTAATAGGAAACAGTCTCACAGGTGACAGGTAGCATCACACTGTCATTTTGATTTGTGTTTCACAGAAGATCAGTGATGAACATGCTTTCATGTGCTTGTTGGCCAGTCATATTTATTACTTAGAAAAGTATTTACCTATGCTGCCCACTTTTTATTACATTTGACATTGCTGAGTTGAATAAATTCTTTGTTGATCTTGAATATTTATCCCTTATCAGATGCTTAGTGTGTAAAAATGTTCCTCAAGTCAATAGATTTTGTTTTCCATGGTTTTTTTTTTTAATTTAATGTAGATCCATTTGCTTATTTTTGTTTATACACCCCTTGCTGTTGGAGTGGAACTCTGAAAGATATCCCTGATGTCAATGTTGTGGAGTGTTTGCCTATTTCCTTCTGTGTATTTTATGACTTTAGGTCTTTAATTCATAGTGAGTTATTATTTGAATAAGTTGTGTGATAGATTTAGTTTCATTCTTTTGTAGGTGGCTTCCCAGATTTCTAAAATCATTTACTGAAGAGATTCTTTTTCCAAACTATACTTTTGGCCCTTTATCTCAGTTTAGTTGCTCATGTATTGTGGGTTGATTTTTGACCTCTCAATTCCACCATTTGTCTGTGTATCTATTTTAATTTCAATACTACAGTATTTGATGAAGATAGTTTTCTAATATAATTTGAAGTTTTGAAGTATGATACCACCATTCCTTATCAGGATTTATATAGCTAGAACTATATGTGTTAACTATTTTAATATAACTATTTGGTAACTATCCATGGTTCATCTAAATTTTAGTAACAATTGTTCTATTTCTTGAAAAATGCTATTGAAAGTGATTGAGATTGTTTTGTTTATTGTACGAGTAAGAAGGTCACTTTAACAATTTTAATTCTGATAATTTATGAGAAAGGGACAGTTTTATATTTTGTGTCTTTAAGGCTTGGCTGATAGTTTCTATTATACAGTTCCTTTGTTTCCTCTGTTAAGTTTACTCCTAGATTTTTAATTAGTTTTTGGCACTGGTTTCAGTAATGTCTTTGGGAACTTTATTCCAAACAAATGGAAAATAAAAGCAAAAACAAATAGGACTATATCAAAATAACAGCTTTTGTACACAGTGAAATACATTATCAGTAAAACAAAAGACACCCTACTGAATGAGGGAATATATATGTACATCATATACCCACAAAGGACAGATTTCCAGTATCTCAAAGAAACTCACACAACTCAACATGAAGAGAATCAAAGGATCGGCAGAAGTCCTAAGCCCTTTGAACACTTTTCCAAAGAACACATGACTAAAATGTAAACAAAAACTACTTATCAACATTTATCATTGGACAAATGTATACCAAAACCACAATGAGATATCACCTCACAATTCCAAGAATAAATCATACCACGATAAATCACCGGAATCAACACATGTTGGCAAGGGTGAAGATTAAAATAAATACTCATACACACTTTATAGGGATGTAGACTGGTCCAGGAAGTATGGAATGCAGTATGCAGCTTTCTCAAAATACTAAAAATAGATCTATTATATTATCCAGCAATTCTACTGCTACGTGTCTACCCAAAGAATGCAAAAATACTCATTTGACAGTACATGCACATCTGTATGTTTATTGCAGCACTATTTACAATAGCCCAGTACAGAAGTAACCTAAATGCACATGGACAAATGAGTGGATTAAGACAACATGATATATACACAATGGGATACTACTCAGTTGTAAAACACTATTAACTCTTGTCATTTGGGACAGCATCTGAAGGGAATTATGCTAAGTGAAATAAATTAGAAAGAGAAAGACAAATACAAAATGAATTTGTTGATATGTGGAAAATAAAGAAACAAGCAAAAAAAGGAGCAGACAAAATGAAAGTACAAAAACTAAATACACATTTATCAAAAGAAGGCAAAAAGGTTGTCCAACAGAAGCATGCAAATATGTTCATCATCACTTATTGTCAGGGAAATGCAACTCAAAACGATGTGATACCCTCTCACACCTGTGAGAAAGGATCATATCAAACAGCAAAATGACTAAAAAAAATCAAAAACAATGAATACTGTCAAGAATGTGGATAAAAAGGAACTTTTCTACCCTATTGGTGGGAGTGCAGACTGATCCAGGTTCTAGGGAAAACTGTGGTTTTTTTCTCAAAAGATTAAAAATAGGTATACCATACAACCCAGCTATTCAATGCCTAGGTATCTACCCAAAGAACACAAACACTAATTTGAAGGGAAACTTACACTCTCATCTTCATTGCAGTATCATTTACAACAGTCAAACTATGGTAACAAACTAAGTACTCCAAAACAGAAGACTAGGTCAAGACTATGTGGTATATATGTGTATCAAAAATATATGTGTATATATACAGGTATATATATATATATATATATATATACAATAAAATACTACAGCCGTCAAAAGAGATCAGGTCATGCCATTTGGGACAATGTGGATGTAGTTGGAAAGGATTATGCTAAGTTAAATTGAAGGAGAAAGACAAATACCAGATAGTACCATTTATATGTGTAAAACAGAAAAATCAAAGGGTCAGGTAAAGTAAACAACAACAACAAAAAACTAAACTTGAAAGACTATAGGACTAAGACATTTAGATGTATTGGAAAGGAGGAAGAGTGAGCACAAAATAGGGTGACTACAAAATGAGCCATGGTGGTGGACAATGTGTGCTTTGATTTTGGCAGTCTTATGGTATTATCACCCAAAAGGAGGTGGGGAAATTTTATAATTCCAAAACACAAACAACAATGTAAACCAAATATACTTCAATAAAAAATATTTTTAAGAATAGTTGTTTTGTAAAATTGAGTATCCCAACAGGAGAGTAGGAGGGTGGAGAGCAAAGTAGGGAGGATGGACAATGGATCATAGTGCAAACTACAGAGCATTGGTGGTGGGTGTGGTGTGGTAACATACGTCTAAAAGTGTGTGATCTGAATCATCTTTTAGTACTGTAAACTGGCATTACCTCAATAAGTAAATGTTGTAATATATTTTGTTGTAAATATATTTTAAAAGGCAATATCTAAATTGAAAAAAGATAAAATAAAATATAAATGTAAGAAATAGCATAGTCCTTAAAAAAGATATATTAACACTGATACATGTGAAGGAAAGTGGAAATCTAATGCACACAATGAAGAACCATATAACATTTCACAAACTAATTTCCCTTAAGTTCCAACAATAAATAAATCACCCTTGTGATTAATATCCATATGTTGTATGAGATCAGAACTTATGTCTGTTGGTAAAAATATTTCTTACTCTCTTAATAAAATATGCAATATGGAAAAAAAGTATAAATAGTAGGCTTTCAATAAAGTGAAAGTTAATGGGGTATTTTTCATTTCATACACCTGATCAGCACTTCTGTCAAACACCACCAGGGTTCAAATATATATTAATGTGTATCTGTGTATGTATTATATGATAATTAACTACATATACATCTATTATCCACTGTGTATGCTGGATGCTTTATACTATGTATAAAATATTTTGTTTAAAAAATTTAGTATTTTTGAAATGTAATTGTGTGTAATAAAATATATTTATACTTAATCAATCATTCACAACTTATATAAAATGGTGGCTATATACACATATACATGTGCAGAAAGAAATGTTTATTCAAAAAAAGAAATATTTATTCATATATTGACATAGGTAGTCCAAATTTCGGGAAATTGATATCAAAATATCACAGATTGGAATTCTCATTACAGCATGACTGCTTGAAAGATGGAGAAGAGAATTTTGTTTCTGGATATTTTTTAAGTGATAACCAACATCACAAACTTCTATGGATGAATCCTTTTTTGTGTTTGGTTTTTCATTTAGAGAGTTATGTGATCCTCTGAAAAAGTTTACATGTAATATGAAAATGCCACATACACAAGTTTCAGTTTAACATAATTGATTGTCCTGAACCATATCTGTCAGCAATTACTTCATTCTTTCATTGCTCACTTTCTCTTTTTTTCTTATTTCCTATTCTTGTTCTGTTCTTGCTCCCTCTTGTATCTGTATCATGAACTTGCTGTGGTCCATGTTATCAAGTTCATCTATCTCTCAGTCAATTAAATCTAAGAGTGAAAGACCTTATTCTGGTTTTTAATGGCCATAAAAAAAGTTAATACTCTGAAATGTATTTTCCAAGTATTTCAGGTTTAAATAATAATGTTTTCCTTATTTATGCCAAAATATACCTAAAATCACATGCACACACACAAATTCAGTTAAATATTTATATGCTAGACAAAGTTTTGGAGATATCAAAAGTTTTAAGTCTGATACTATTTTATATTTGATATATAGATTTGTGATGATTTAATGTTTTCCCTTTGTCTTTATTTTTAGAGTTAGAACTATTAATAGCAGTATCCCTTTAAGTACAAACTGACCTATAAAACTTAGATATTTTTTCTGTAACTCCACCTTCTCTGAAATTGTTTTCAATTTGAACTTTTCATATAAATTTTATTTTAACCTTAACTAAGAAAGACTGTGAATTTGCTAGTTTTATATATTTCACAAAAAAATAGATTAATATTCAATTTTCATCCTATTCTGCAAGACAGAAGGTATTTTAAGATAAATAATGGTTAGCCTACTTAATTTCAAGCATTAACATTTGTAAAAATTCACTGATGAATCATATATATTCTTTTTCTTTTGACTTACCATACCTTCCCTCACCCAACATACATACAACTTTGATGATATGGCCTTTTTGTAAGTCATAGTCACTAGTGCATGCACAGAAATATGTTTTGTGCTCCATGTTCATTACTTTTAACAAAGATCATCTCTGTATTTGTCCATGGTGCCATACAAACACCCTTGTACTCTTGGCTCGCCACAATTCTAAAGCAGAATAAAATTTTACAGTATGTTTCTAAGGCTTTTAGAAGATCCTCTAGTGAGCCTGTATTCTTGTCATTTGCTGATAATATTTCAAAGAAATTAAAATGAAAGCAAATTTAGGCAAGCTAAAATTATGCCAGCAAGTTTGTTTTATTTGAATTTGAGAGCAATTTTTGTTGTTGCTTTTGAGTAGCTTTCAGACAAATCAGACATTTCTTGGAAGATCATTAAGTTGTCCTGAGGGACATTTTTCCTTGAGTAAAGCACTATATTACAAAACAACACATTTGTCAGGATGGTTGAGTGGAAAGATCTGATTACTACTACCTGATTTAACTTTGACAAGGCCCCATTTGATTTTGCATATTAATTTGAATTCCCTTGTTTTATCATATTTTTGTAGACATAATATTAACTTGCAACAATGCACATGATTCAGAAATATAGGTTCATACTTTTTCAGTTGTATATTACCACACTACATCCATCATCAATCATCCATCCATAGTCCTCAACCATAGTTCATCTAGGTCCCCTGATAGTCTCTATTTTCCAGATAAACTGGTTCCAATGTTGTTTAGGCTGTGATGTTCAATATGGTAGCCATTAACCACAAAACACATATGGTTACTAAAATTAAACAAATTAAAATTTCAATTCCTTGGTAATATATTAATCATGTTTCAAAGTTCAATAGCCACATATGCTTAGTAGTTACCATGATTGATAACTCAAATTACAGAACCTGTATTATTGAAGAAACTTCTATTGAACAATTGACACTTTACTATTTAAAGTTATAAGCCTCACATTTTTATAGCCAAAAAATTTAAATGTAGACATACTGGCTCTGCAATTAGCACTATTCTTCCCAGTTATAGTATGATCCTCATCTATATATAAGTAAAGAAACTGAAGGTCAGATATGCAAACCACATTGCAGAGGCCTTACCTAAAATTGCTCATTTAACAATCAATTATCCTTTCTCTTTCAGTTTTTATTTTTGATATTCACACACAAATCTTTATTTCACTTGAATTTTAAGAGAACTGTAGCCTTCAATTGCTGGTACATTCATAAACAAATTTATCTTTACAACATATCTCCATCAACTGAGTAGTTTGCTAATATTATATATCTTCCAGACCAAATCATTCAGATTATACATATAAAATATCTTATTTTCTTGTTCTATGAATGTATTTTTAATGTTGGTTATTATGCTAGCCATTATCTGGTAGTAATCTCAGTTAAATGTCCACAAAATTTTGAAAATTCATTAGCCAAAACTACATAAAGTACATACATTTGTTATTCCACACATTTTCCACCATCATTCGTATATACAATTTCATGTACTTAAACCATGTTTTATACCATTTCATACGCCATATAGATACATATAGATAATTACAAAATAATTGATGAATTTGACCCATGTACACATATTTTGAAGAAAATCAAATCTTCCCCAAGACCCAAATCAAGTCAAAATTTTTATTCAAATTAAGTAAAACTTTTGGACTGAAAGAGTTACTTACCTTTTAACAGAAAATTAATGCATGTGTTTCCATAAACTTAGGAAAAAATGAAAATATATAATATTAATCAGCACACTGGCTAAGATATACTCTCATTTTGATAACCCAAGTGGTATTTAAAGGTTTCTCTTCATTTGAAATAATTATGAAGCAAATATTTATTCAATCTGTGTGTAGAAATGCTAGTAATAAAAATGCATTATTCATCCCTCAAATAAATTTACTTATTATTTTATATATGTAGAAAGGTTAGTAATACAAATAGTTTATTCATTTCTCAAGTAAATTTACCTATTATATTTTTAGTATTCAAAATGAGCTCACTATGTGATGGTCAAGTTTGTGTATTCTTAACACTTAGATTTATTTGTTTAGGTCAAGTTTGTGCAGTGGCATGATTAAACATATTGATTCAAAGCAATTTATTGATATATATCTTACCAAATGTAGTAAGATATTGACTATGTTATTGATTTGTAAGTAGCAGGACTGAAGCCCTTTTTGACCCCTATAAGAGAGTGTTCAGGGAAACAAAAACATCTGCTTGAAATGTGCATATATACAATGAAGATTTGTTTAACCCCATGCAATTGCAAAACAGCATTGATAAATTCTTTCCACTATGTTTACCGTATTTGGAGGGGAAATATGAGGTGATAGCTTATCAAAATATAAAGTATAGTAAACCTCCCCTCCCACAGGTTTTTTTTTTTTTTTGGTCTTTAAAATTTGAGGTGTCTCCAGTAAAGTGTTTAAAAAACGCACCTTTATTAGTTGGTAGTTTTGAACTCCGTTTATTCCTACGTCAGGATCAATGGCAGCTGGGAGAGCATATCGAGAGTTTATCGCTGAGTTCTCTGGAATTGATATGTTGATAACCGTTGCTGGGAATAATGGCGCATTATCATTTATATCTTCTATCATAAAACGTATCTTAACCAGTCTAAATATTTCATCCGGTAAAATGGCAACCTCCACTTCATAAAAGCAACGGGCTTCCACCAAGATAGTAGCACACAATTTCTCACGATCTATGCGAGCTCCAGTAGTGAAGATCTCACCAGTACCCTCTTCAATTCGAATCAGTGGCACATCCCCAGTCTTGTACACTAGCTTGAACTGCATAGGAGAGGTTAAGGATTTGTCTGGTATCAGCGACAAGTTGAGGTCTTTCAGCAACTCACCTATCAGGACGTTTTCTGGCATTTCTTCTCTGACAGTGTAGTTCTTCTCCTGGGCTCCAGACTGAAACACAACGCATGCTAACAGGACTGCAAATATATATGTCCCAGATAATAAGTCCATACCAGGCACAATTGTTGACAGTACTTTGTATCAACACAGAGAACTCTGTCAAATGGAAAAGAAAAAAAAAAAAAGAAGAGAGAGAGGGAAAAGAAATTAATAAAGCCATTAAATGCATATTAACTAAATGCTCAGCTTTTAATTAAATCATTAAGTGAAAATTTAGCACAATCAACAAAAATAAACTAATGGGAAATTTATTTTGAATTTAATATTAGACATTTTAAATAAGATAAAAATGAAACAAGATACCTATAGTATTTAAGTAACTGAGTATTTGTAAAAGTGTTCACTATTGGTAAAATGTTATAATACACCAAGCAACAAGTATAATTTAAAAAATGTAATTCAATAGCTAAAGAGTTATTTACTCCCCAGCACAAAATTATAATCACTGGTGTTTGCTGTGGTTTCTAAATGCAGTTATTCTATTAGCAATGAATGTTTTATATAACATTCCTATTCTGGGCATCAAAATGCAAAAATTAATTTAGTTGGTCAGAAGAAAAAGAACCATGACATCCGAATGAATCAGGTGGAATCAGTGGATTTAAAAAAGAAAGAAAATAAAAATAAAGTCATTTGAGAGGGGAAAGGACTCATACCATAAATGCCTGAGCACAGGAAGAAATATTGTGTGAAAAAAGGATTGTTTTCTTTGAATGAGAGGAAAAATAATAAATATAATTCAATGGATGTTGATGAAGGGTTATTACAACTTTACTGGTAGGTATGATGTGGTTTCATACATTTAAAGAGATGTGGAGTTCTAAGAGTTACAGACTGTTGTAAACCAACGTTAACTCAAAACAGAAGCAGAATTAGGTGAAAATTACATTGAACAACTTTCAGATCAACATAAGTAACTGCTTACAAAAGCATTCTAGGAGGAAAAAAAGTTTTTCAGGACCAACTGAATTTCCTATCTTTGGAAGTACTAATATTGAAGTTGGACACCATTTTACATCTACCTATTTCTCATATAACACCCAAGCATTCAGTAGGAAAGCTAGATTAAAAGGCATTCAAACTCTGAGAATCCATTCATATATTGCAGAAAAAGCAGCCCATATGAAAATGAATTTTCACATCTACAAACCCACATAAGAATTATCCAACGACAGAAACAGACCATGGTTTAAAAATAACACAGACAATAGAATTACTTTACTAAATTAAAATGATGAGTCAACAAACAATTTTTCTGTATGCCCCCCCCCATTGATTATAATTTTTCAATTACTGAGATCTACCAAATTGTTGCAGTTCTCTAGCTCTGATAAAATTCAGTAAGGAATGATTACATCCTTATTATGTGCATTTCTTCTAGTTCCTTTCTCAATTTGATTTTTTTCATATAGTCTCAATGATTATATTTTTATATTTTATAATTAATTGAAGGTTAATCCAGCTACCCATGCATTCAGAACTTTTTTTTTTTTGAGACTAGGTCTCTCAATTTTTGCTTGTGGAACCACAGGCTCACATTGCCCGGGTTACCACAGACTCAAGCAATCCCCAGCCTCAGCTTCCCAGGTAGGTGGGATTACAGGCACGCGCCACCACTCCCAGCTATTTTAGGGGGACTAGGTCTCGCTATGTGCCCCCGGTGGGACTCAAACTGTGATCCCTGGCCCCAGCCGTGACTTTCCTAGGCTGCCACCTAACCTACAGGCATGTGCCACCATGCCCTGCCTTCATTCAGAACATTTTAATGATTAGCTGACAGATGACCATTTATAAATCCATTACAAAAACTTATAATGCTATAAATACCTACTTGTCTTCAACATTTATTGATAAGCAATAACATTAACAAAATATGGCTAATAGTCCTAAAAACATGAGACTTGTTAATTTATATAAATAACTAACTATGGATATATGATCCAATTATAGACCTATGTATTATAATAAATAATTGTCCCACTGTGCAGTTCTACATCTGCATTTTAAATAGTATTCACAATTGGGAGCAGATGAAACAAAAGTGGATAAAAAGAATACTTCCTATATCAATATACAAGAATAAATTCATCTGTTACAATTGTTGAGATAATGTAGGTCATGCACAGAATCAAGAAATGAAATAGATAAATTTAAAATATCACATTTTATAAATTATTAACACAGCATTAGAACATTGTATATTACAGACTCAACTACTTTCTTGTATTGAATGGTTGGTAGTATTTCTAAAACACTGTAATAGAGACCAACTCTAATGCTGAAAACACTCTCTATCCTAGTAAACAATGCAAAACGAATTGGCTGTGGTATTTTTAGCATCATTTGCTCAAATGATGAGCATTGGGACTAAATAATAAGGAAACCTCAAGATTCAATCTCTTGTGAATTATTGGTCATATACTCCTTTAAAAAATAAGAATAAATACATCCCATTGATACTTAATATGATTCAATATGAATATATAGATATATGTGTGTCATATAAATTATGCATCTAAAATAGCTAAAAAATTAATTACCTATATATTTGATTTTATAAATATCATGCAAACAAAAGCAATAATAAAAATAGGACAGTGGCAGCTGGTATTAAAACTACCACTCTATTCTTATATTACCCTTAGGTATTACACAATATTACAGCTGGTAAAATACTACAAACCATTTTTAAAAACATTACACGTATGTTGCACGATCTCTATGCAAAAGGAGGAATAAAAAAGTCTAATTCCAAACAGTCTTCCTCTCTCAATCCATTTTCAATTTGTTCCACACCATTTTTAATGATATAATCAAAGAAGACTTTTTCAATGTATATTTTAACTTAAAATTCTTCTAGACATTTTAAAAACCAGAAAAAAACAGAAAGAGTATAATTTCTTACTCTAAGTGAATTTATGCAACCTACATGGAATGTTTACCCCCCAGATGATGAATTTATGTAGGGTAGTCATGCAATAAATATTTGTCAAGATATTTTTATACACCAGGGCATATTCTAGGTACTGAGAATAACATTAGTTGAAAAGAAAACATACAAATCCTTGCCCTTGTGGAATTCCTATTTGATAATATATATTTCCTACATGTCTTTAAATGTGGGTTAAACAGATATTTTAAAACTTTATTTCTATCAAAATGTAAACATGCATGGCTGAAAAAACCTTAAACTCTAGATTTAAATTCCAATCCTTCTTCTATGATGTAAAAAATGCATAGTCATCTGTAATATTAAATATATTCTCATTTAAAGGCTTAATTTAATTCCTTCAATGATAAATCAGTAATTTCGTTATTCAATGCACATATAAATAGCCCCTGTTTCATTTATGAAAGCCTGATAAATTTAATTCAAATTTTCAGGGAAGATATTCCTATACACATATCTTTACTTGGCTCCAATTTTATCTCTCTCATGAATAAATGATAACATTAAATTTATTTAGCCTTCACCCACACCAAACATAACTCCAGCTTTAGCCTATGGTTTGTTTAAAAATTGATGAGGGAAGCACAGTAGAAACAGATATGGAGAATCAAAATTTTCTCCAAGTTTCAGGTGTGCTAGTATTATTTTACTGATGTCTTTTATAGGTAATATAGTGATTGAGTAGGTGACTGTCTCTGCATAGTGGTATAGAACCAAGGTGACCTGAGAAAAACAAATCATTCTTATAGTTTCTGAGGAGTTTAGTTCCAAAAAGGTAAATAGGTAGAGGAACTCAACATTCACTATAAATAAAACCAAACAAATTTGGGGGTTGTCATGTTTTATGGATCCTCACCTGTGTGTCTATAATTGCAAGAATTAACTCAGGCTAGGAATCCAACAAACAATAGGGGTCATTTAACAAAAAGGAAATTGGGGAAAAGGAAAGCATTTCTAAGGCCACAAATGGCTGACACTGCTACCCCAGATAATGTCCATAATGTCCAGTAGTCCAAACCAAAAGTTACTTATGCAAGATGTTGTTGTCTCTTCAATGAGAACCTAGAGCAGGTGGCATATTGACAAATGAAAGAACAGGCGCCAACTCACTGCAGCAGCTGTAGGTATTCACAGGTGTCACTGCTGAGGCAGAACCACAGCAGCCAGCAGCAGCATTCCAAAGGCTGGTCTGGGCAGTGCATGATGTAACAACAACAAGAGGTGGTGTTAGAGTGACAGTCAGGTGATATGGCAGAGAATCAGAAACACAAGCAGTGCCAGTCACTGCCAGTCAGCACTGGTCAGCAGGTGACAATATGGAGAATCATGAATTATTGTTAGAATTCTTTAGCGATGCTAGGAATAGATGAGTAACAGACTACACTTTTAGAGTCACCAAGCACAGACCATCAGGATCAGGCCAGCAGGATCAGGCCCAGCAGTCAACTAATGACTTGACATGGAAATCAGATGGGAAAGTCTTGATGAATTAGTTTCTATAATGAAAGTCTCGATAAATGACTCTAAAGTGAAGATCTCAGTGAATGAATAACTGAAGTGAAAGTCTTGATCAATGAAGTTATGAAGTGAATGTCTCAATTAATTAATGTCTAAAGTGAAAGTTTCCATGAATGAATGTGTCCAGCAAAAATTTCCAAATCTATCAACTGCCCCTGTTCATGTCCTATCTCTCAAACTTGACTGTCCTATTTTCAAAACTTGCATCATTTCCAAGACTTGTTTGGCACCAGTCAACCTAAAGAACTACCTTACTGTTTTCTCAGTCTGTAAAAGAATATTGTTCAAATCTTTCTTTTTCCTGTTAAAGAGTAGATTTCCTAAGATATTTTACATTGACTAAAACTTTTAAAATATTTCTTCCTTGAGCAAAGTCTGGAGTGTGTGCAAGGGGGGCTGCAGTGAGGATGAATATTTCATCTTGTCTCACATGGAAGAAAAGAGAAAATGAAAATGGGAGTTTGTGACAAAAATTTAAATACATTATTTTAAAATATACAGTCATGTGTGTTGTGAGAAGGTTGAGGGTTTACAATGAAGGAAACATGAATCACAAAGTCTACAGAAATTATTTTTGAAAAAATTGAAAATCTCCATGACACTTTGAATATTACTTCAAATTTTATTTCACTAAATAGAATTTGCAACAACTTCTATTCACTTAAGTGGTAATTTAGGAGAATGACTATTAACTTAGTCAAATCATCACCCTACCTGTGCAAGAAATTCCATGTATTTATTCATTAGAATAATCTTTTATTTGCTAGTTTGGTATACATTTTGAGTACCTTCTTAACCTATCTCTGTCTCACTAGAAAAGTAAAAATAAGGAAAAGAAGCCCCTTCATACAGGGTACTTATGAGCACACAAAAGCTATATTTATTCTGAAAATAGTTAATTCTGAAATCTATCTGCATGTAACTAACCTAATGTTACTAACTATATCATTGCATAATCCAAAAGATCCTTAAGTCTTCATGGCTTATCATTGGTAAGGCTATACTGTTGTTATCTTTTTTTTATAAGCATTCCTTTAAAAATTGACAACATGTTGATGGCATATTTGCTCATCCAGGTCAATATAGATATTTATTGCAATATGTGGGGCTTTTTCTTGTTGTTTTACAGTTCTTCCCACATATCAATAGAATTATTGTCTAGACTTCTCCCTCATTTATTTTCACTGTTTACATTTTCATCATGAAACAGAAGAAAAGTTCAACCATTATAAAATGGGATTTCAGATAAAATTTGTATTTATGAAAATACCAAAGGAAATGTGATTGATATGAAATTTAACATAAATAAAATTGAGATATCTGATTTAAAACCCAATCTCACAGAATTCTCATAGTGCTCTGCAATAAGGTGTGTGGTAGAGGATAAAGTAAGGGACAGGAAAAAAATGGTACATGCTTTCAGTACAATGCAATCAGTTGAAATGTAAATAAAGTAGATGTACTCAAAATATTGAGTTTCAATAACCCAAATGCTACATGATATGAGAGATTTAACTGCAGGATCTTCAAGTCCCTTCAGTTTCAAAAATGAAACAATTTTGTATCCCTAATAGAATCCTCCTAGCAACAAATATTTCAGGACTCTGAAAAGTAGGCACAAAATATTGCAGAAATTCAAAATGGAGCACAATTTCTGCTATCCAATTCATCTGCTAAGGGCAGCTTAAATCAAAATGCTATATGTACTAATTGGAGTCTGTGCATTGGATTGTTATATCAGTCTACAAAACTAGCACACAATCAGGAACCTACAATAGAATTATCAAAAAGTGGAAATTTTTGGTATAAGATACTACATATAGGGACAAGGCATGATCTTAACCGTTAGTTAGTTGAATTTATCTCTTGATGCTGGAATAGTCATACTTTGAAAATTGATTACAAGTCAACAAAGGTTTACAATTATCTATATATTAATTTCAATTGTACTTGTTTACAAAACTATTCATAAATACAATGCTTCTTGATTTGATTTCAGTTCATACTATCTCACAAGAGAATTCCTAATTCTATAAGCAGGATATTGAAATGCTGTCTCACCCAAGCTTGTCTGTTTTTTATAAGACTACAAAGTTGAGAACCCAATCAATAAATAGGAACAGGAACAAGCATACGATTCACCTAACAGAATATCCAGAAGGCCAAAAGACATATGAAAAAAACGTTCATTGTCACTTCTATGTGAGATGCAATTAAGACTGCAACGAAATACCATCTCATGCTTGTGAGAATGGCACATGTCTAACAGTCCTCCAACAATAAGTGTTAAAGAGAATAAGAGAAAAATGATCCCCATTTCACTATTGATAGGGATATAAACTGGTGCAGCCATCATGGAAAGCAATTTGAATTTGAATTTACTTTACAAACTGAAAATGGAAATTCTATATAATACAGTAATCCTACTCTTAGGCATCTATCCAAAGAATATGAAGACATCAGCAGAAAAATCCATGCGCGTCACACTTTTTAAAAATTTATTTATATATAAATTTCACATCATTGTAATCCCAGGGATTCACCCCCCACCCTTCCCACCATCCCCCCCCCCTTTCCCCCCTGCCTGAAGTTGTGTGTTTCAGTTTGGTGCTTAGCTTGTTTTGACTTTTCCTCATGGCTTTTGTTAATTTTTTTCCCTATATCCCATATATTAGTGAAACCATTTGGTTTCTGTCTTTTTCTTTTTGACTTGTTTCTGCTAATATGATTTCTTCTAAGTACATCCATGTTATGGAATTATCATTTGACCCAGCATTTGCTCTCTTGGGAATCTACTCAAAAAAGAACTCAATGTGGGTACAAAGGAACACCTGTGCTCGGATGTTTACTGCAACACCACTTATAATTGCAAGGATTTGGAAGCAATCTAAATGTCCCAAAACAGATGACTGGATGAAAAAAATGTGGTATATATACACTATGGAATATTACTCATCAATCAATTAAAAATGCTTCACACATTTAATTGCAGCATTATTTATGAAAGCTAAGACATGCAAGCAGCCTAAATTCCCATTGATGGACAACTGAGAATATAAGAAAAATACAAGAAGATATTGTATACCCACACCATAGAATATTATATACGCATGAGAAAGGCTGAAATGTGGCCATTTTAACAAAATGGAAGGAAATTGGGAGAATTATGTGTAGCAAAGTAAGTCACTACTATAACTGCTTCAAATTTAAAGGCTTTTACACAGTGAAAGAAACTATTAATAAAAAATTAGAAACCCTGTTGAACAGGAGAAAATATTTGTACATGGCACATCTGATTAAGGGCTGATATCCAATAAAAAAATTCATACAAATCAACAAAAAGAAAATGAATGCCCCAATAAACAGAAGAACTAGATAGGAACTTCTCTTAAGAATGCATACGGATGATTAACAGGAAAATGGTCATCATCATTTATCATAAGAGAAATATGCTAAACCACAATAGCATACTATCTCATACCATGGGGGATGGTCTATAACCAAAGGACCAGAAACAACAAGCTTGCCAAGAATGTGGAGAAAATGGAACCTTCAAACACTGCTGGTAGGAATCTAGATTATTCTAATATAGAAGTTTTGCCAAATATTACAAATCTATCATATAATGCAGCATTTCACCCAAAGAATGCAGAAACACCAATTTGAAAGCATTCTTATGCATCCCTATGTTCACTGAAGCACTATTTACAGTAGCTAAGTTATAGAAACAAATGAAATGCCCACACAGAAGTTGTAGAAAAATGTGGTATATATACACAATGGAATACTACTCAGTTACAGAAAGACAAACTCCTGCTGTTTGCAATGACATGAATGGAACTGAAGGGAATTACATTAAGCAAAATAAGTCAGAAGGAGAAAGACAACAAAACAGCTTTAATTATATGTGGAATAAAGAGAAACAAAATAAAACATCAGGCAAAACCAAATCAATAACAACTCTAGAAATCTCACTGATGAATTGAGGTCATGAGGTGAGTAGTAAAGAAAGCACAGTGGGGAGGAAACACAATGCATTTTGTGGAAGAGTATGGGTAGCTTGATGATAGGTGTGGTGTGATATTATTCTGAGGAGGTGTGATCTTATGCATTTGAGTGACATGCAGTGTAAGTCATTGTTACCTCAATTAAAAAACATAAAAATTAAATAAAAGGAATATTGCATTTTAAAAATAGACACATACTTACATGTATATACATGCAGAGATACTATATTATATATGAAATAAGCAATATCTATATTAAAAGAGCTAAGTGTATACTTTAAAGAATTCCATAAAGCTATACCAAGAATCTACATTTTGGTGAGAAGCAGAAATTTGGGTCTCAAATTTATTCTTCTCTGTTTATTTGCAAAGGGGGAAGCTGAAATTATACAAAATAAATGCTACATTTGTATATGTTGTTATTAACATTTTTAATGTTCCAAGTTAGTAGAAATTTAAATCTGTGGAGTAATGTAAATATAAACATTATCTTTTATATGCATAAAAATATTCCTTAGATCAGGTAATTATTCATAAATTACAAAGGGAAACTGCAAAATCTAAGGAGTAATGTCAGCAACCAATCTTATCTGTATTTTTGCCATTTTGGTTTTCATACATGGGAACTGATGATTTTTCTTAGTCACTTTTCTGTAGTAATATTTACTATTTTTCAAAACTTTCTAACCATCATTTCTTAGATGAATGAAAAGCACTATTCTTGTATCATTTTCTAGGACTGAGTTAAATTCCTCAAGAAAAGTAGTCTCTCTGAGTTGAATCAAACAATATGCCTTTAAAAAACTGGGCAAAACCCTCCATGAATTTCACTTCAGAAATCTGTTTCTGGAAACAACTACAGCTGGTAAAAAATGAAGGAAAACATAAACAGTTGGGACTACATCAAACTAAAAAGTTTCTGTACAGCAAAAGAGACAATAAACAAAAGAAACCCAACAGACTGGGAGAAAATTTTTGTCCTCCAGACAAGAGATAAGGGTCTGATAACAAAGATCCACAAAGAGCTCACATAACTCATCAAAAACAAAGCAAAATGTCCAGTCCAAAAATGGGAAGAACTAAAAAGACACTTCACCAAAGAGGAAATACAGATGGTCAATAGGCACAAGAAAGAATGCTCTGCATCACTAATAATCAGGGAAATGCAAATTAAAACTACACTGAGATACCATCTTACACCAGTATGAATAGCCCATATTAAAAAAAAAATGGAGAACAACAAATGTTGGCGTGGATGTGGAGAAAAAATATCTCTCTTACACTGATGGTGGGAGTGTAAACTAGTCCAGCCACTATGGAAGACTGTGTGGAGGACCCTCAAACAATTGAAAGTGAAATTACCATTCAACCCAACAATCCCACTACTAGGAATCTACTGAGAAGACATGAAAACACTAATTCAAAAGGACATCTATTCGCACATGTTTACTGCAGCTCTGTTTACAATTGCCAAGATATGGAAACAACCCAAATACCCCAAAACCTATGAATGGCTGAAAAAATGTCGTATACATACACAATGGAACACTATGCATCAATCAAGGAGAACAGACATGTGTCATTTTCAGCAACACAAATGGAACTAGAGGGATTCATATTAGCAGAAATAAGTCAAAAAGAAAAAAGAGAAATACAGTATGGTCTCACTTATATGAAGGATATAGGGAAAAACAAACGAATAAGAAAAATTAGAAACAACCAACAGCAAGAGAGGAGGAAGGGGAAGAAGGTGGGGAAGCTGAAGGGCAAAAAAGAATAGGGTGGTTAACAGGTTTTTGGGAAATGGAAAAACCCCAGGGTACACAATAATGTAATATATTATATATATACCCAAAATTAAAAATAAATAAATTTTTAAAAGTCTGCTTTTACAGAGATAGTTGACATTCTTGGTAGACATCTCTTCTATCCTATTGCCCATTATACATTCTCAGAAATAATAATCAGTACACTGGATTTGATGTTTATCATTCCTGTGGTATTTGAAACTTTTAAATCACATATATGAGTAAATAATATATTATTTTGCATGGTTTATAATTTTGTAATTATGGTATTGTAATATGTATACTTATTTGCAAGTTGTTTCCACAAAAAAATAAGCAAATATACAAAAAGTAAAATAAGAAAATAAAATATAGTTCTAAAAAAAAATCAATAAAAATAAAATAGATTTTTCTCAGGTAAATTGGTAAATGCATTACTTTGCAAAAAACTTACAAAAATAAATTTTAATTATAATTCACAATTTAATGATATCTTTTTATAGCCTTTAATTGTTTCTTCCTCAAGGATTAACATAAATTATCAGAATCACTTAAATTTAACATTGTTATTTTGTTTGTGGTGTACTTTATATATGAGTAATATTATAAATTCCACAGAAATCTAACTTTAAAATGATATATTTACCAAAATATCAATTAAAATAATTATGATAATTTTTGAAGAGTTAAGATTGATTTTATC
>PVHY01004960.1:32500-87929 GCA_004024945.1 Uropsilus gracilis
TCAATAGATGCAGAGAAAGCATTTGACAAAGTACAGCATCCATTTATGATAAAAGCCCTTGAAAAATTAGGGATTAAAGGAACATACCTCAACATAATAAAAGCCATCTATGACAAACCTACGGCAAACATCATCCTAACTGGAGAAAAACTAAAAGCATTCTAGTAGAGATCCGGAACCAGGCAAGGATGCCCACTCTCCCCATTACTCTGTAACATTGTACTGGAAGTTCTAGCTAGGGCAATAAGGCAAGAGAACGGAATAAAAGGGATACAAATAGGTAAAGAGGAACTGAAGCTATAATATATGCAGATGACATGATTCTCTACATAGACGACCCCAAAAAATCCACAGAAATATTGCTTGAAATAAAAAAAAACAGTTAGTAATGTAGCTGGATACAAAATCAACACACAGAAGTTGGTACCTTTCCTATATGCAAAAAGTCAAATAGAAGAAGAAGAAATTCAAAAATCCATCCCATTTACCATTGCACTAAAAAAATAAAATACCTCGGAATAAACCTAACAAAAAACGTGAAAGAACTCTACAAAGAAAATTTTAGAACACTGCTAAAAGAGATAGAACAAGACATAAGGAAATGGAAAGACATTCCATGCTCATGGATTGGAAGGATAAATATCATCATAATGGCCATCTTACCAAAGGCAATCTATAGATTCAAAGCAATCCCAATAAAAATCCCAATGACATTTTTAAAGAGATAGAACAAAAATTAATGAAATTCATATGGAATAACTAAAGGCCTCGAATATCAAAAAACCTCCTGACCAGAAAAAAAAAGAGAACGGAGGTATTACAATTCCAAACTTCAAACTACACTACAAAGCCATAATAATTAAAACAGCATGATACTGATATAACAACAGACAATCAGACCAATGGAACAGAATTGAGTGCCCTGAAAAAAAGCTACACATATATAGTCAACTAATCTTTCACAAAGGAGTGAAAAACTTATGTTGGAACAAAGATAGCCTCTTCAATATATGGTGCTGGGAAAATTGGACTAAGACATGCAAAAAAATGGACCAAGACAACTCCCTCACACCATGTACAAAAATCAACTCAAATGGATAAAAGACTTAGAGGTCAGACCTGAAACCATAATATACATAGAGGAAAACTTGGTTAAAACTCTCCAGGAATTACAATTCAGAAACCCCTTTCTGGAAACATCTACAGATGGCAAAAAATGAAGGAAAACATAAACAGATGGGACTACATCAAACTAAAAAGCTTCTGTACAGCAAAAGAAACAACAGAAAAAAATTAAAAGAAGCCCAACTGAATGGAAAAAAAATTTTGCCCTCCCCAAGAGTGATAAGGGTTTAATAACAAAGATCCACAAAGAACACACAAAACTAAACAAAAGCAAAATAAAAGGCCCAATCAAAAAATGGGGAGAAGAACTAAAAAGACACTTCTCCAAAGAGGAAATACAAATGGCCAACAGACACATGAAAAATTGCTCAATATCACTAGCAATAAGGGAAATGCAAAATCAAAACCACAATGAGATACCACCTTACACCAGTAGAATGGCCTACATCCAAAGAACAGGCAACAACAAGTGCTTGCGAGGATGTGGATAAAAAGGAACACTCTTAAACTGCTGGTGGGAATGTAAACTGGTCCAACCTCTATGGAAAGCTGTGTGGAGGACCCTCAAATTAATGAAAATGGAACTACCATTTGACCCAGCAATTGCTCTCTTGGGAATCCACCCAAAAGAGACTTCAAAGTGGGTACAAAGGGAAACCTGTGCACGGATGTTTACCACAGCACTATTTATAATTGCAAGGACATGGAAGCAACCTAAGTGCCCCAAAACAGATAACTGGATGAAAAAAATGTGGTATATATACATGATGGAATATTACTCATCAATTAAGAATGACAAATTTGACGACTTTATGACAACATGGATGTACTTAGAAGGAATCATACTAGCAGAAGCAAGTCAAAAAGAGAAAGACAGAAGTCAAATGGTTTCACTAATATATGGGACATAATGAAAAAAAGTAAACAAAAGCCATGAGGAAAAGACAAAACACGCTAAGCACCAACCTGAAGCACACAACTATGGGCAGGAGGAAAAGGGGGGATGGGAAGGGGGGGTAAATCCCTGGGATTGCAATGATGTGAAATTTATATCTAAATAAATTTTTAAAAAAATAATTCATTTTATTTTCAAATGAGTCAGGATATTATTGTGCCATTTAAGTAAAGAGCTTTAACTTATTTGGGGTTCCCATTTTCTTGCATATACTAAGCATCTTTTATTTATTTTGCTGTAACACATAGAGAGCTGAAAACAGGTGCCATTTTTTAATTTTCATTTGTTTGTTTTACATTGTTCTCAGCCCCAAGTTTCTCCCATAACCCTGTCACCTGTGCACTATCATTTTAGTTTTTTGTGTCCATTCCACCCCTGATTACCCCTGATTACCTCCTCCCTGATTCTTGCTCTATATTTCAGTTCTGCTGATAGTTTTAAGTTTTAATTATCTGGGTTTTTTTTGTTTGTTTGTTTGTTTTCCCTGTCTTGCTCATATAAGTGATACCATTCTGTGTTTCTCTTTTTCTTTCTGGCTTACTTCTGCTAGCATGATTCATTTTAGCATGATTCATCCTAGCATGATTCATCCATGTTTCTGTGAATACCATAAGTTTATCTTTCTTGGTTGATGAATAATATTCTATTATGTACACATACTACAGCTTTTTGATCCATTCGTCTATAAACAAATGACCAACTGGCATATGAAAAAATGCTCAACATCACTAATAATCAGGGAAACACACATCAAAACCACAATAAGATACCCTCTTACACCAATAAGAACGGCCCATATAAAAAATTAAATTAAAAAAAAACAGGCAACAACAAATGCTCGCATGGATGTGGAGAAAAAGGAACACTTTCACACTGCTACAGAGACTACAAACTGTGTGGCTAATTCTTAAACTACTGAAAATTGAACTACCATTTGATCCAGCAGTACCACTTCTAGGAATTTATCCAAAGACTACAAAAACACTAATTCAAAAGGACACCTACACTCCGATGTTTATTACACCATTACCTACAATAGCCAAGATATGAAGCAACCCAAATGCCCCAAAGTAGACAGATGCCATTTTTAATACAGGCTGAGTCTGATATTCAAAAACTCTATAATGATCTATTTACACAGTGAAGAGTAGAGCACTTTTACAAAACAAAAGATTGATATTTAATGTTATACATTATGTTAATACCACCACATATAATTTTAACTTTATTGAAGTCAAAATAGTCGATTCAAAATACATTTTATCAATATGATTATAATTTATAAATAAGTTCTCAAAGCATTTTTGTCACTTGACATAAAAGTAAAGCATGACTTTAATGAAAGAAATGTCAAATTTATTCTGGAAATCACAGTTAGCTATTCCATTCCCTTTGAATATAATCAAGGCAAATACACTATTTCTCTACAAATCTACTATTTATATAAACTTTTGTGTTAGCTTATGTTGAAATATCTATTATTCAAGTTCAATATGTAGCCCAGATTATTTTCTGTCAATAAATCATAAATGAAAAAAAACCCTCAGTGCAACTCAAGAGCTTCTTCATGACTAGATATAAAATAAATGATTCTCTTTAAGTCTGTTTTGTTTTAGTCTTCTGAGTTGGATAATTAATAATTCCACTTATTAAGATCACATTATTGGAATACTAGATGAGATAATGAAATTTTATTTAAAAGAACGTTTCTGCTTTTTTAAAGGAGTGAATAATTTATTAATTTAAACTGAAAAATCCTGAAAGCCAAAGATAAGCCATCATATGCTTAAACTGAATTATCAACTGAATATTTCTGCTAAGACTAGTTTGCTTTGAATTTTGTCATTTTCAAGAGTCATTGATAGTTGCTGCAAGGTTTCTTTAAAGAAAATTATCTTTGATTCTCATGCCACATGAAAATAAAAGGTTATGAAATCATGTTAATCAGAAATTTATTTTAATTACAAAAAATCATCTATCTTGTATCACTTTGTTCAAAAAACTAAAAATACCATGTTTATATGCTGCTTTATCAGGCGATATCTGTAAAAATGATGTATCAAAATCTGTCTTATTCTCATGGGCTATACATCTTTACTCTTTACTATACATCTCGAAGACTGAGATCAAGCAAGTTAAGGGACCAGCATTTTCCTTAGAAAATACAGATATAATAGATCAATATAAATTATATAGATGTAATAGATTATATAGATAGCTATATAGAGATATATAATATAAATCAATATATTATAGAGAAATTCAGATATAGATATGAAATCAAGTGCATAAAAATAATTATTGTAGGGAAATATTAATTTATTTTTAACCAGTTAAATAACTGACTCTGCATTTTTCAGTTATTGATGATACTATTTCTAACAATCTGCTTCTCAGAGAGGTAAATATTTCCTGGAGAAAAACTGAAAAAAATGTTACTGACAATTCCTGTCCCCTTTTAGTCATTTAAATAAATTCCAACTTCAACTGTCTGCCTTCAGTAATTTCTGAAAAAAAAAAGGTTTTTATTTCTGTGTTGATTTTTTTTACCATATAGCTCAGATTTCAACATTTATCTGTATAGGGGTTCAAAAAGAACACTCTGATGTTAATTTTTAAAAATGTATACCTAGAAATTTTCTTTGGGAATCAAATTAAGTTAAACACATTGAACTTATTAAGAGAATTTTAGAATGTATACTATGCAGAAGGAATATATGAGTGGTAAAAAGGAAAAAAATATATAGACCAATGACTATGGTGGATAAAGTTCTGACTGTTTCATCATGAAACCTTTAAATTCTGAATAAAAAGATACAATATTAGTATCTAAAATTTTCATTCAAAAATGCACATAATGTGGTTGCTGATAGACAATTTCCTCAAATTTAAAGAAAAGTTGTTAATAATTAATATTTTGAAAAATAACATGACCTTTGAAGGTGTGTTAGCTGAGTAAAAGCTGGAAACTCCACTTCATTTAATTTATTATCACCTAAAGTGTTAGGCATTTTTTAACAGAACAAAAACCTTTAAACAAACAAGGAAATATTCAATCTGTGACATATAAGTACATCTTCAGTTCCATAAATGGAATCATGCATAGTGTTTATGGAACAGTGTGGATCCTAAATAACAGGGACATATTATTAAAGTTGACTATAAATTTTATAGTATTTCTTTATATCAAAATTCTTATAGTCAAGACAGACTCATGTTGCAGTACAAAAGAATATTGCAGAAATGGCCAATAGGCATGTGAAAAAATGCTCAACATCACTAATAATCATGGAAATGCAAATCAAAACTGCAATGAGATACCATCTCACACCAGGAATAATGGCCTATATTAAAAAAAAAAAAAGAGGAGGGGGTCAACAACAAATGCTGGCATAAATATGGAGAAAAAGGAATGTGCTTAGACTGCTGATGGGAATGAAAACTGGTCTAGCTACTATAGAAAGCTTCAATCCTCAAACTTCTGAAAATGGAACTAGCATTCCATCCAGCAATTCTAACTTCTGGGAATTTATCCAAAGGATACAGAAACACTAATTCAAAAGTACACCTGTACTTAGATGTTTATCACAGCACTATTTACAGTAGCCAGGATATGGAAACAACCCAAATGCCCCAAAACAGACAAATGGATTAGAAATTTGTGGGATATGTAAACAATGGAATATTAGTCATGAATCAAAGAAAACAATTTTATGTCATTCTCAGAAACATGGATGGAGCTAGAAGGAATCATGTTAGCAGAAATAAGCCAAAAATAAATAGAGAAATACTAGATGCTCTCACTTACATGAGGGATATAGGGGAAACAAACGGACAAGAAAAATTTAAAATTATCAACAGAACTGAAGTATAGAGCAAGAGAGGGGGAGGAGGTTAAAAATCAGGTGAGGGATGGACATAAGAGATTAAAATGGTTCATGTGTCATAAGGTTCTCCTGAGGTAGGAGAACCTCAGTGTAGACAATGATGTAATATATGTGTGTGTGTGTGTGCGTGTACAATCAATTTTTTAAAATAAAATTAAAAAAATATTTTAGAGTATTACAGTAAAATTTCAGTATAGTTTAAATTGTAGCATAAAAATCATGCAACAGATATATCTAATTCAAGATGAGAATTTATTATACAATGTACAAAAGCATATAAAATTTAGGTTTAATTCAGAAAATCTGCTAATATTTAATTTGGCAAAAAAGTCACCATTTTTGCTACTCAAAGCACTTTTGTTTGGTATTTACTATTCAAATCAATGACCAAAATTATTTGCAGTACTTTGGACACACAACAGTTCAGACTATGTGGCCATTGCATATACAATACTATGTTATATACAAGTCCTCTTACTATGGCTATTAATATGACAGTATATTATAATGAAAGGCACATGGGTCAGAGAGATGCAAATTCTATTCCAATTAAACAAACGACTCTGACCTTGGAAAAATCATTTCAAAAAGAATAGAACTTTCTGGAAAACAACAAACTTTAAGTAGGTATGATTGATCACAGTTCACACAAACAATATTTGTATTTTATTGTTACTTCAGAAAACATTCAAGTTACACATAAAGACAGAAAAAATCTCAAAGGATAACTTTTTTAAGAAGGGAAAAATCCTTTAATTGTAATATTAGGATACCCCCCATAAGATATTCCAACGTGAGAGTCAAGAATATTCCATAATATTTATAAACATGCATTTCACTGAATTATCCCTAATTTTTCCATGTGGACTTACTAAAATGAGAAGAGAGGGAAATGCCAAACATCAAACAAATTAAGAGTATATTCATCAAACATTTTGAATCATGAATTACTACCGTACACTGTTTATCCTATCAAGCCTGATTTTCTGATCACTATTTGCAATTTTTTCTGCAGAATATGTATTATCATTTATGCTTCTAAATCTACTAATTATCTCCTGAGATTCATTAGGGAAGCTAAACAGGGTTTGCTTCTCTGACAACAAAAGATATTTTTGTAATCCCTCCTAATAATCTAGTTCTTCCAAGGGAAAACGAAGTGTTAGTTCCCAGTGGGCAAAACTCTTCACTTCATGTAGTTAATTACTATTACAAAAACTCATCTTAGGAAAAAGCTTGAATGTAATTTAAATAAAACAAGAAACCTGACAATTCCCAGAGTTCTGGGTCACAAGTATTGCCAGGAGATAGAGCCATAAAACTTAGTTCATTATTTAGTATTCTATATTTAATCTGACAAGATTTAGCCAAGCAATACACCTTAGCTCATTATTTAGCATTTAACATTCTATAATTTATAATTAATCAACCTATAGCTATAATAGATTTTGCTTTTTCTTCCCCAAATAATCTCCCTCTACACCTATTTTCTCCAATATTTTTATCTTTGCAGAAAAAGAAATTTTTTAGCAAATTGGGTCTGGTTTCTAAGCCCTTTTAAATTAGAAGCATATCCTCATTTTTTTCCTAAAAAGGTTTGTCAGTTTTATATATCTTAGTATGCTCTTTTCATTCAGTTTGATCACTTCTTTATTTCTATTATATTATTATATATCTATATTATCATGTTTTAATTTACTAAAGTCAGAAATATTATTCTTATTGAGCTTTCCCTAACACAAATTAGAAATATTAAAAGGTTAAATATATTATTTTCTCTTTAACATAGACCTTTAATCATATCTGGACTTAAAATTTTTATTGCATTTGGCCCAGCATGGTGGTGCATGCCTGTAAAACAGCAGCCTAGGAAGCTGCGTCCGGGACCAGGGATTGCCGTTCGAGTCCCACTTGGGGCAATGTAGCGAGACCTAGTTCCAAAAAAATAGCTGGGCCTGGTGGCGCGTGTCTGTAATCCCAGTTACCTGGGAAGCTGAGGCTGGGGATTGCTTGAGTACGTGGTAACCCGTCAACGTGAGCCTGCGGTTCCATGGGCAAAAATAATGAGACCTTGTCTCAAAAAAAAAAAAAAAAAAAAAAAAAAAAAAAAAAAAATATATATATATATATATATATATATATAGCTTTTGCTGATGGAATGGTTACTGTTCCAGGGTTCATAACAATGAGGATCTAGTACTGTCTCTTACATGCAATAGATATATAATCTTCTTTAAAATACAAAACAAAACTTGTCTGTTTCTTTCCTCATAAGTCAAAAAGGTATAGTACCTGATTCACAGGATTATTTTGATATACTGATGAGATAAAATGTGTCTTACCCTAAAGTGTAATAAAAATGATGCTAAAATGATAATGTACTCACCAGTATAGATGAAATCTGGCAAGGATGCTTTTCATCATTATTTAAAGATGCTATTAATTTCTCAAGATTTAATACAGATTCAATTTAAATCTACTTTATGAAAATTAACCCATTTGTCTAAAGCTCCATTGTTTCAGTTACGCCAAAGCATGTTTTTGGGTGATTTAGTTATCACTGGTATATGGTATAAGGAAGATATACAGCATATTGACATTTTCAAGGGAAATAGTACACATACATTTTGAGAGTGTTTCCCA
This sequence comes from Uropsilus gracilis, assembly GCA_004024945.1. Lineage (NCBI taxonomy): Eukaryota > Metazoa > Chordata > Mammalia > Eulipotyphla > Talpidae > Uropsilus > Uropsilus gracilis. Next base: position 41,111 of record PVHY01004960.1, read on the forward strand.
TTTCTTTTAATGATGATGTTTATTTGAGCTGTCAGTTTTTTACCTAGAACCTAGTCTTGGTATTCTAGTTTTTTTCCTAAAATATAATCAACACAGTTTCTTAATGATGCTATTTCTAATTTTTGCAATGCTATCATATTATTAGTAATGATTAGTATTTGAATGTTTAATATATGCTATATAGGATTATGTTGTGGCTAATTGTGTTCAATCTTCATTACCATGTTTTAAAATACTTACAGCCCTATTTTAAAATTTTCAATAAATTTATATAATGTGATTAATTAAAACTTTGTTCAGTTAAACACTTTTTTCATAATTAAAACAATCCCATTCTATTAAGATATATTCATGTTCTCTAAAACAAAAAAAAAGAACTGACAGAAAGCTGTATAATAGAATTTGATTAAATAATAGCATTTTGTTTAATGCTTTTAGCCTATAGAATATTTGTTAGATTATTCCCAAAATTCTCATTTTCCTCCTCCACTAATTATGATCCTGCGTCTTATTTTTATAGTTTTCAATTTTATATAATTTTTGAATTTTAATGATATTGTAAATTAATTCAATTTTTTATTTTTCTGTTTAAATATATGAATGGTGTATCTTCAAAGAACTGATATTCCTACATTTTATAAAGCAAATTCCAGCTCTAGTCTTTGAAAATAGAATTTGAAGAAGTCTGCTGTTTTTCTTTTTTTTTTTATGCTTTTGGATTTTCTCCCTTAGAAAGATGTGATATTTTGCCTGCTAGACATTCCTCCACAGGCATATGAAAACAGTCTATGTTTACCATTACTAGATAATGTTGAGAGTACTGAAATCCAAGGCAATTCTGGCAGACACTCAAGTTCATTTAGCACTTAAAAAACACATTTTAATCCGATTGACCCTTAACTTCACTGGGATATCAAGTTGTCACTACACAACCTCTATCTTGGCTATTAAAACATCAGGGTTTAGAAAAAAAGGATACAGTTTCATGGAAGGTGGTGGCTTCTGAATTCCAATGCCAGAATTAAAGCATGGATCCCAGTTCTGAAGGGAGAGTGTTTTTAATTATTTCTATAACCTTGTCAGAACTACCTTATGCTTCTTAACAAACACAATTTAAACTCTGACATTGACTTATTTCAATAGCTGCCTTCAATGTTTGCTTTAATTTGACACACTGGTCCCATACTGCGATGCATTGTACATAAAGAAATTAAACTATGTAGATTTATTTCCTAGATTAATTGTGAATGAGAAATACACTTAGATTAAATGTTTTTTCAGTTGTACTCAAAGATTAAAGTGTAGGTGTGAGGAAAGTAATTAGGCATCCAGCATGGTGTATAATTTACTGTTACTGTTTTCAGGAAAGTTTTGGGGGCTAGCAAATATAAAATAATTTCTATCAATTCTCTTTAGTTGCTGTTGTTGCCCTCACTGCAAAATGTCAGACATTAATAAGAACATTAAAATAACATCTTCAAATTGATAAATGAAAACATAATTGGTCATTCTATTCTGAAATGCAAATGATCTTTGGACAGTTAAAAAATATTGTTAATCTATTGATACAGGCGTGGCCAATGTTTTTCTTTTTTCCAAGGGTATAAAAATATGTATATTATTTGTAAAGTAGCAAACAACTGTTTGTTTCTTTCCTCTAAACTAAAGTTTCAACTGACCTAGTTTTACCAAAGGTTAAAATCAACTTTAATATCCAAATTTAAATAGTTGTATACAATTTTAATATCTAAATTTCATTGAAACATTCATTTGCAAAATGAATACCTAGAATTTTTGGTTTTTAAATCCTGCTAACTGCTTTAGTTTTCTCATGCTTACTTAGTAGGATATGAATTATCATCTTGCTGTCCACTGTTTTTGAGTAGTCACATCTGTATACCCAGGGAATGTTCAGAAATGCAGAATTCCAGGCAGGTCTTACCTATAACCTATTAAATCATAATCTGCATTTTAACAAGATTCTCACATGACTGGCATGCATACTAAAGTCTCAGAAAAACAAAAATAAAATATAACTTCCTAGAAAATGGAGTTTAAAAAATAAGTAATTAACAGCAATGGTGATTGATTAAAAGTTGTGCATTGTTTTTCTTTTTCTTTTTTTTTAATATACTGTTACCAGTGTGATGTTGTATCCCATTGTAATTTTGATTTGCATTCCCCTGACAATAACTGATGGTGAACCTTTTTTTTGTTAAAAATAAACTGAAAACAATAAATTCTAATGAGGATGTGGAGAAAATGTTTACATTGCTGGTATAAGTGTAAACTTGTTCAGTCACTGTGGAGAGCTATTTGATGGTTCCTGAAAACACTAAAAATAGAACTTCCACATGATTCAGTGATTCTGCTCCTAGGAATCTATCCAACGAATACAAAAACACTAATTTAAAGGGAAACCTGCACTGCTGTTTTTATTTCAGTAGTATTTACACTAGCTAAGATTTAGAAACTATCTATATGGCCCCCAAAAGATGAATGGATCAAGATGTAGTATATGTACACTATAGAATAATATGCAGCAATCAAAAAAGGTAAACTCATGCCATTTATGGCAACATATATGGAGCTGGAAGGGATTATGCTAAACAAAACATCAAAAGAAAAAAGAAATGTCATATGGTTTCACTTATATGCGGAATATAGAGAAAACAATACACAAAGTATAAAGAGAAAGACAAAACTTGCAAGCTAACCATAGATCTGGGGAATATAACAGCGGAGGGAATAGCACAAGGAACTGGGTGATGATGATGGGTGCTATGATGATGGGCAAACTAAAGGAACTACAGCAGGGGTTAGAAATCAAATATTGTACAAAAATGAAAAATAATATAAGAAAATAAATAAATTGAATTATTTTTAAAATGAATAAACAAAAATTGTATATTGACTCTTTCTGACATAGTTTGATTCTACAATAGTTACTCAGGTATATATTTGTGAGCATTAGTTTTATATTCCAATATATCTTTATTTTTATGGAATTCTAAGACATTCAGAAATCATATGGCATTTAATGATTTCAAACTCTATCAAATAATAATATTTTGCATTGAAATCACTTACATTATAAAATGGCCAGCATATATTATAACTGTTTTTTTCCTAGATGTTTGAACTGAATTAAAGAAGTAAGACAAGTTTTAGAGTGCCATAGAATCGTGGGTCCTAATAGTCCTAATTAGAGGCAAAATCCTCTGTGTTAGATTGAGCACATTTTTTTCCTAATATAAAGATAGTGAAAATCCTGTCTGACCATAGAGCTAGACCCCATGTAAAAGTTCTGTCCTTTTAGTTTGTGTGTGTTTATAACATACTCTAGCCTCTCTTCTAAAATTTTTACATATTTACTTTTTTGAAGTTTTTATATACTAGTTTATCTAACAAACAGCTATCAAGTAACACTTTATGTATTATAAACATACAATCTAAGATCTAAGATCTAAGAAAGAGAAGTTAGCAAATGCAGTTTCAAAAGGTTGCATGTTTTACACTAAACTGAAAACCAGGTCCTATCACCTAGCACTCTTGCACTGTTCTCCACTTGATTTCTCTTCTCTCTTCTTCTCCTCTGTCTCAGTCAAATAAATCAGTTATTCAGGGGGAAAAAAGGAAATCTTTGGTATATTTTGCTAGCCAATCTTTGTCTCATCCTTACTTTAAACACATATACTTATACCCCAGCATGTACAAGATTATATTGCAAATAAGCTAATGTTTAGAAAGTCCACTCAAAATTTTCCCTTAAATTGTACATAAATCTTCAGGGAAATATATATTTAATTCCTTAGATAAACATGCATTTATTAAGAACAAGACCGTCTTTCAATGAATGCATCTCTTAACATCCTAAGTAAATGGGATTTTCAGGTCATTTTTTAAACATTAAAATATAGATTTAATTTAATGCATTGATACTTTAGTATATCCACTTTATCTTCATTTTAGACTTTTGTTTACTTTACAACATAATGTTTACAACACAGGGTTTTTTTATTTTCTATATTAAAAGCAAAATGTAGAAAACATTGCATTTTCTATATCTGAATCAAAGTGGGAAATTTTCCAGCTTAATAAAACCAGACATAAATAAATCTTGGGAATATCAAATTTTCTAGAAGTTGTCACTTAAATGTAGAATACAAAGGAACAACACAAAACATCAGAAACACAAACCATAGAACTCTGACTGCAAAATTGAAGTTACCAGAGATGGAGAGGTGGGGGAAGAGCAAAGTGGGGAGAAAGTACAATGGACTATGGCAAAGGACTGACTTAGTGGTGCATATTGTAAGGTAACATACAATTATAAAGCGTGATCCTATACTTCTAAGTCATATACAATGTTGTAAAGCAATATCACCTCAAATATAAAAAGTAAAAATTTCTGATAAAGTACAAAGTAATTATTGCAGCTGAGCAATAATTCTTAATTAAAAAGTATTCATGATGTCATTTGAAAGTCTAAACACATTTGAAAGTAAATAGCAGGTAAGGTCGTGTGATAAATTAATTGCCCACAGCCAGAATCTTACCTAATCAAATGCAGTGTTTATTTCCTATCTTGGTCTTTATTTTCTTATATGTAAAATGAATGAACTGGCTGAATGATCTTTATATTGTCCCTTCCACTTCCATGGAAGTATGATCTACTATGAAATCAGGAACATACCTGATACACCGTAATGTACACCCAGACACTCATCATTTATTAAATATAATAACTATTACTTTGTTATTATTGTGCATTATTTTTACCTTAACAGGATAAAAGCTTCTCAAAGCAGTTACTTTCTTGTATTGCATTAATTATCACCCTTAAGGAACAACTGCATTTAACACCCTTATCTGAAATAGTGAAATTCTAGATAAATAATAACAGGGTTTTAATAGAGCAATATGGTGGAACGGATAATACATGCAGTTCCAAGGGACACAGAAAGAATGATCTCTGTCTATTGTTCCCCCCCCCTCCCCATTGGAAAGGGTCTTAAAGTAATTTACAATTTCTCAGTTTTACATTTGAGAAAACTGTTCTATCCAAGAAGGTCAAGGTATTTGCTGGACATCATGTTCTCAATGTTAACAAAACACAATCATAAAACACATTGTGTATATACGAAGAAATAAGCCTTCTGTTCTTAATTCCTGTACCACAAGCCACAGGAAAATAGAGCATATAATCCTAAAAATGACAAACAATGATTTGTATTTGGGGAGCTTAAATGTCCCTATGTTGGTTGATACCATACAAACTTGCACATAATTGATTACCAAGGACACAGCTTTTCAAGGATGTCATGTCATAGGAAAATAAAAGCTTAAAAATCATTGTCAAAACAGAAGAGAGAATGGAGGTATTACTATTCCAGACTTCAAACGGTACTACAAAGCCATAATACTTAAAACAGCATGGTACTGGTACAAAAACAGACAAGCAGACCAATGGATCAGAATTGAATATCCAGAAATAAAAACACACACATGCAGTCAATTAATCTTTGACAAAGGGGCAAAAACATACCCTGGAACAAGGATAGCCTCTTCAATAAGTGGTGCTGGGAAAACTGGATCAAAACTTGCTAAAAAAAATGGACCAGGATAACACCCTCACACCCTGTACAAAAATTAACTCAAAATGGATAAAGGACCTGGAAGTGAGACCTGCAACCATAAAAGACATAGAAGAAATCCTGGGCAAAACCCTTCATGAATTTCACCTCAGAAATTCATTTGGGGAAATAACTATGGCTGGCAAAAAAATGAAGGAAAACATAAACAGCTGGGACTATATCAAACTAAAAAGTTTCTGTTCAGCAAAAGAGACAATAAACAAAACAAAAAGAAACCCAACTGACTGGGAGAAAATTGTTGCCCTCCAGACAAGTGACAAGAGTCTGATAACAAAGATCCACAAAGAGCTCCTACAGCTCAACAAAAATAAAGCAAAAATAAACAAACAAACAAACAAACAAATAAATATATAAATAAATAAATAAATAAATAAATAAATAAATAAATAAATAAATAAATAAATAAATAAATAAATAAATAAATAAATAAATAAATAAATGGGGAGAAGAACTAAAAAGACACTTAACCAAAGAGGAGATACAGATGGCTAATAGACATATGAAAAAATGCTCCATTTCACTAATAATCAGGGAAATGCAAATTAAAACCACACTGAGATACCATCTTACACCAGTAAGAATGGCCCTCATAAATAAAACAGACAACAACAAATGTTGGCGTGGATGTGGAGAAAAAGGAACTCTCTTACACTGCTGGTGGGAGTGCAAACTGGTCCAGCCACTATGGAAGACTGTGTGGAGGACCCTCAAACAATTGAAAGTGGACTTACCATTCAACCCAGCAACCCCACTACTGGGAATCTACCCCGAGGACGTGAAGACATTAATTCAAAAGAACACATATATGCGCATGTTCATTGCAGCCCTGTTTATAGTTGCAAAGAATTGGAAACAAACCAAATGCCCTCGAACAGATGACTGGCTAAAAAAAAATGTGGTACATATACACGATGGAATACTACGCATTCATCAAGGAGGACAAACACATGTCATTTGCAGCAACCTGGATGGAACTAGAAAGACTCATATTAGCAGAAATAAGTCAAAAAGAAAAAGAGAAATACAGGATGGTCTCACTTATATGATGGATATAGGGAAAAACAAACAAACAAGAAAAAATGAAAACAAACAATGGGACTGAACCATGGAGTGAGAGAGGAGGAGGGGGAAGAAGGCGAGGTAGATGAAGAGTACAAAAGATCAGAATAGTTAACAAATGTTAGTGAAGTAGGAAAGCCCCGGGGTAAAAAAAAAAAACAAAAAAAAAATACACGCACATTTACCATATATCGGAAGAGAACAACAGGCCAAACAACCAACAACCGAACATCAACTTAACCAACCAACAATTTGCAGAAAAATGGGAGAAGGAGTGACTGAAGGGGGATACAAAGGAGGGATATGGAAGGAGGGAGGAGGGATCAATTAATGCACAATTGTAACAAATCAATAAAATGAATTTAAATAAATAAATAAATAATAAAATAAATTTAAAAAAAAATCATTGTCAAGTATTCCTAAAATAAATCATGTGCAAAAATAAAGATGTACTGAAAGAAATACAATTAGTTTATAACACTAAATATTTGCCATATTATGAAAGGCTACAATTTAATTTGAATTATTCCTATAAATAAAATGGAGAAAGTCTATGATTATCTGTGAGCATGTACTGTCATCAAATTTCTCACTATTATATCAAATAGTCCTTACAGGGTTAGTGCACAAAGGCTTGAAATAAGAGAAAAAAACACAAATAACCAGATAGTTGACAAAGTTACTTAAATACACTTGAAAATACTTATCTTTGATTTTTTTTCAGTGTTGATTTTTAAAAAAATTTTTTTTACATTCAGAACTTTGAGAAAGTACATTTGAAGAAATGAGAGATGAGGCAAGGTATTGGGAAAAACTCTGGTATGGAGACTAAAAACCCACAATCCTAAGTAGGATTCCCCTCTTAGTAACCAGAGAAACAGAGAATAATAACACTCACTATCTTTCAGTATGAACATTAAAAGATTTGCTATAGCAATGCCTTCTTTTTCCACTCTTTTTTTTTTTGAGAATTAAATAAAAATATTTAGTTTACTTTTGTTTAATTGTGTGAGTTCCTTGTGGATCTTCGTTATCAAACCTTTATCATTCTTGTGGAAGACAAAAACTTTTTCCCATTCAGTTGGGCTTCTTTTAGTTTTTTCTGTCTTCTCTTTTGCTGTACAGAAGCTTTTTAGTTTGCTGTAGTCCCATCTGTTTATGTTTTCCTTCAATTTTTTGCCATCAGTAGATTTTTTCCAGAAAGGGGTTTCTGAATTGTACTTCCTGGAGCATCTTTCCCAAGTATTTTTTTTCTATGTATTCTATGGTTTCAGGTCTGACATTTAAGTCTTTTATCCATTTTGAGTTGGCTTTTGTACAAGGTGTTAGGATGTTGTCTTGGTCCATTTTTTTTGCAGGTCTTAGTCCAAATTTCCCAGCACCATTTATTGAAGAGGCTATCTTTGTTCCAATGTAAGTTTTTCCTCCCTTTGTCAAAGATTAGTTGACTGTATATGTGTGGTTTTATTTCCGAGCACTCAATTCTGTACCATTGGTCTGATTGTCTGTTGTTGTACCAGTATCAAAGCCGTAATTATTATGGCTTAGTAGTATAACTTGAGGTCTTGGATAGTTGGCCCTCCACTTGTACTTGGATGTGTATTGCAGCACTTTTTATAATTGCAAGGACATAGAAGCAACCAAAATGTCCAAAAACAGATGACTGGATGAAAAAAATGTGGTATATATACACAATGGAATATTACTCATCAATTGAAAATGACAAATTGGATGATTTTATGATAACATGGATGGACTTATAAGAATTCATATTAGCAGAAACAAGTCAAAAAGAAAAAGACAGAAACCAAATGGTTTCACTACTATATGAGACATGGGAAAGATAAACAAAAATCGATGAAAAAAGTCAAAACAAGCCAACAACCAAATTGAAGTACACAATTTGGGAGGGGGGAACAGGGTGGGAATTGTCAGGGAGGGGGGGTGAACCCAAGAGATGTGAAATTTATACATAAATAAATAAATTATTTTTAATTAAAAATATGTTTTCCAATGATTGTGTAAATATGGCCTACTGTAAAAATTAAAGAAAATAAAGTAGAGAGAAATGGATTAAAACAAGTGTGAGAGAAAGCTGTTTTCATTTAGTATGATAGTGAATTGTAAAGTCAGTACCATCTCAATTTATATTCTAATTTAAAGTTTTAAAAAATAAATGCATTTTTATAGGTGATTTTAAACAAAGCAATGAATTAGTTTAAGCAATGCCATAGCAAAAGATATGTCAAATTAATAAAATAATTCTTATTGAAAATAGAAAACTCTCTCTCAATATTTATTATTTTCTTTCTTCTTTCTATTCTCTTTTTGATTTCCTATATCTACACACTTGAGATGAGTAGATTAGGTAGACAAATCATTTTTTCCATATCTGGGCTGGACGTGACAACTACAGTCATTGCCACTTAGTTTCAAAATTTATTATACTGATACACTGATTAACACAGTAAAAACAATTAAAAGTGGAATTGAAATCCTTGACCAGTTGAGAATTGTTTGAGTCAAAAAGTTAAGAGAGGCACTTCTGATTTTTGCCAAGTCAATCTTTTAGTTCAAAACTGTCGCTGAATAAGATTTCTTACTCTTTTCTCTCTCTTTTTTTTTTTTTTTTTTTGCTTTTTGATAATGAAAATGCAGTCTTTCCACAGATGTTATCTCCATCTCAAAGGGCACTTTCCACTCTAAAATAGCTTTCTATATGTGACAAATCTGTGCTTTACAATTAATGTCGTACAGATTATAAATCTTGAAGAACGATGACATATAGGTAATTTGATGTTTTCTCCTAATAGAATTTAAGGATGATGCCTTTGTGATGAATGTCAATTGAAAAATAACACCACATTCAAAGATAATTAGATCCATTTAAACACTGCCAATATTTAAACAAACACTCTAAAGTATTAAGGCATCTTACCTAGTTTTCATCATTTTAGATGCTGAATAATTAATAAACTTTCCATGTAATAGAACCCTGCTCAGACAATGACACGTAATTTGGAATGTTGGAAAGTCAATACAAATAAGGGCACTTACATAGTTTACTTTTCCAAAAGGCAAAATTTACATGCATTCTGATTAACGAAAGTAACATGTATTTTAATGACATACTATTTCTTCCCTCACTAAATCCCAATGATGTTGAATCAGTTCTAATGAATGTTGAAGTAAGGATGATGTTAGAAATCCCCCTTTCTGATTATTTCTAAGAATGTAGTAAAAAATGAAGGTTCTTGTATTTCTGAAGATTGGTGTGGTAATTGTGTATGTTGGTATGAAAATGCTTTAACACTTGTCTTTAAAATCCTGTGGTTTTGTGTGGGAGTATCTTATTGAAGGGGATAATCTCTTAAAATCTTAAATTCAGGCCACTATGACAATGCCATAAAGCAGAGAAGAGAGGGGAACAAAAGGAATGTCCCCTGGAATCAAGACACACCAGAAAAGGTGGAATGTAAAGAAAGTTTTAGGAGTGTGTCCTGATAAATTGAGAAAAGCTGAAAAAATACTGCCTAAAGTACAATATTTGAATTCTGAGGAATTCCACTAATGATTCTTATTTGAAATAAAACTGCACAAGACAACAAATATTAAAGTTTCCTCTCGGTGAGGAAAATTTGTCAAATCTTTAAGTGCTTTTGAAATAGCATGATAGCAGGTGGTTTTGTTTTTGTTTTTTGCTTTTTTGTTTTTTTTTTTTTCAGCTTATTTGAAGTCACTAAAGAGGAGATGAATCCACAGTGGCTAGTGAGACCGAGTAAGCAAAATGATTATGAGTTGGAAAGGGAATTAGATAGGTAAATCAGAGACGCAGGGAGGAAAGACTGACATAAATAGGAAAAAGAACAGAGGCAGAAACATTTGCCAATGGAGAAAGAAAAGTTATATTAAGGGGCCTTAATTGTTGGTAGAGAGAGCTGGAGCAGGTAAAGATGGGAGAGATGATATAAGTCTCAGAAGTCAAGCAGGAAGTTGTGTGGAAAATGGAATGTGGTTGGGATTTGGCCAAAGCAGTTTTTTCTAATGACTGAAGATGAGAAGATGAGAAAACTGGAAGTCTGGTTGGAGAAATACAACAATATAAGTAGATAGATGATTATGACTGAAGAAAAGGTTTCTTCCCCCAAACAACATTCCTATCTTTCTTAGTCCTACTGATTTACTTTAGGTCCTTTTTCTGGATGTTACAGTATCCTTTTAACTTGCCACCACTCTTTATATATATATATATATATATATATATATATATATATATATATTCAAATATTCATCCAAAGACAATAGGAAGTTTTTGGTGTGCTACATACTTTTTATTCTTGCCATGTTATATTGTTATTTTTAACCTATCTACATGAAAATCCTCAATATGTGTATTATTTATTTGTTGACAAAATAACTCCTTAACTCTTTAACTGGATAGATACCAGGTTTCCCCACACCCTTCTTAAGTCTATGTCAAGTTCTTCCAGGTCTACTTCTCTAACCACTGCCTAGCAAAGTCTATTTTTCAAAGCCAGAGAGACACCATTATGAATCTTTTTCAACCTTTTAGCAAAAATTAATTCTTCCCTCCATTATGCTCCACCAGAGCATTTATCACATTGTGTGATAAATTTGTAAGATTTTCCTGGCTTACTGAGGCCCCAGGTACATTTTCACCTTCTCCTTTGTATTTCTGGAGCATAGTGCATTGTCTGGCACAGTAGGCGACTAATGCTTGTGAATTCTATGGGTAATAAATGAACAGATGACACTTCCTTTAAAATATATGAAGCAAGATAATAGAAGAAAATTTATTCTCAAATTTTCATCCTCCAAATAATTTCCTTCCCACTAATTGAAAATGTAGCAGTTACACATACTTCATCAATACAGCATAAAACCAGTGGTTTATATAAAGTCATTTTGTCAGTATGTCTACTGGTTAAAAACCATTGTGAATTGCTTATATAAAGGAGAATTTTCTACTTTCTAAATCCCTTACCAAATTTCTTCTCACTACCAGCAGTGTGGAAATTATCAGGAATTTCTATCTTGCAAAAAGTATAAAGATTTGAAAAACAAGAGAAGTCATGTGAAACCTACAATCACTTCTGCCTGGGTTCTCAGGTGCTGAGGTTCAACACTACCTAGGCATCCATCAGAATTGCATTGGGGCAATTAAAAAGAGAAGTCTCTTTTCAACCTATAGTAAATGACTGAAATATGTACAGTGAATATATATGCTGGGTCTGAGTTTCCTTCCAATTTCTGTATTTCAAAGGCAGAGCAACTTAAGTTTGCTGCCAGTTATACATTTATATATCTTGTAAGGGTAGTCTTACTTCGAAGAGAAGAGGGAAAAAAGATTGAAAAAAAGAACTCAAAAATTACAAAAAGGAAGAAGTCTTTACTTCCGTTCCTTGTCCACCAAACTCCCCACCTGCTTCCAAATCAAAATGCAGTAGAAACGCAGTGTTGCCATCCCTTCTGAATGTAATTCAAACCTCAGTTCGGAGGCCCAGTTGCCTCCACAAGCCCAGTCTCCACCCACCTCCCAACCCCCTTCTAGCCCAAAGCAACCTTCTCCTATTGCGCGCTGTGATTCTTCTGCAGCTAAAGAAAGACTTGTCTGCAGTCAGAGGAAACGGATTAGTCTCAAATTCGGAAAAGCAGAGGGGGTTGCTTTTTGAAACCAAAAGAGCCAAAAGAGGAGCCACAAAATTCTATTGCTGAATCTTAATTTGGCGCGTCCATCTGTAGAGGTGACTGCGCAGCCTTACAATAAAGAGCACAGTGGCCTCTCTTTCCCCCAGCAGCTGCTAAGCCTGTCCCTACGCAACTCTCAATTTCCAGTCCCTTCTATCAATTAATGGGACTCTCCCACCCTTCGCATTTTCTTAGTTGTTCCCCTCCCCCATCGCACCATTTTTAGGGGAGCAGGAAAGGTAACTGTCCGCGACCCTCTCTGCTTTCTAGGTAACTTGCTCTGCTTAACAGCTTTTAAAGACGCCGATTTTTCACAACCCCTTTCCTTATCGCCAAAGGAAGAGAGAAAACATCGGAAATTTAACATGGTTAACTATTTTTCCACCCGAAGAACTTGACCTCCAAATATCGCTAAATAAGTACATTCATGGTGAATAGTGGAGGTGTCAGTTGAAAGGGGGAGTAGAGTGGGAACAGAGGAAAGAAGGGAAGGAGTGCGGGAAGACCTCAGATCAGTGCTTGATACCGGGTTTTGAACCCGCGGTGGCCCAGCGAGCAAAGGGAACCCCAGCGCGCCTCTGCAGAGCCCGGGCGCTGGAAGGAGGGGCGGAAAGGAGGAGCCGAGGAGGGAGGCTGCGCGCAGGGAGAGCGCGGGGCAGGGCAGCTAGCGTTTGTGCCAGGCTTGCCGCTAGGCCTGTTCTCGGCCTGCAGAGCTTCTCCCCGGCTGACATCTTTGAGAGGAGGGGCTACCCGAGCAAAGCCTACTAGAGAATGAGGTTCTCTGACCACGCCGGCGGAGGTGCTCTCTTACAGCTCCGCCGGCGCCGCGCTGAGGCAGCGGGGGCTGAACCCAGCCCACACGAATTGCGCGGTGCAATTCCCAATGTAAGCGCGGGGTAAAAGCCACGTTTCGACCTTTGCGAGTCAAAACCTCCCGCACATGGTTCACTCTTCCTCCACCGAACCGAAAGGGGGAAACAAGCACATACACGACTTTACTTTTTTTTTTTTTTGCAAGTGTCCGCCTACCCACCACACACACATATGCATACAAGCGCGCACACACGCACACGCGCACGCAACAGAAAGGACAACTCTGAGTCTGAGATTCCTAAGCTTATCGTGTGAGTTTGTTCTAAACAAAACTGAAGGTGAAATTCATTTAGTCTTTACCGGGTTGAGAAAGTACCCGCAAGAACCCTTCACCCCGTCATTTCTGTCACATCTGTTTTATCTTTCTTTGAGGGAGTTGGGGGAAGGCGATCGCTTTACTCAAAAAGCACCGCTACCTTTTCCAGTGTTGTGCTCAGTATTCTGTATTCTCCTCCGCACACTCCTCAGGTTGTTTCCGTGTTGCTGCGTTAACACGGAGGGGGTTCCTCGAAACCATCGCCGCCTCCCATATTTTCTGCTCCCCTTCCCAGGGAACGTAACCTTAGATTTAAACCCTTGTTTCAATACACTTTTCCTCGTACAGAAACAGCTCCCATGTTAGGCTTAAATTCTATCTTGGCATATTTCTGCACAAAAGCCTGCTTCCCTTTTTTTCTTCTTATTTAATATTACTCATTCTTTTTCTCCTGGCCCCACTTTTTCGCCTGTCTTTGGTTTGTGGGTGTGTGCCGCAGTGGCGCAAGTTCCGATTCCTAGTCCACAAGTCAACATCTGGAAGGACACCTCGCTGGGAAACGCTAACGTTCGCCAAAGACACGCACACCGCGCACACACAAGCACTACACATACAGGCACCCCAGTACCCCAAAGCCCAAGGAGGACAAAGCATCACAGCGCGGAATAATTTATTCTCCAAGTGAAGAGGCCTTTTGCAACTGAGCTCTAAAGGCTTTTCCTTGGGAAAGGCATGGAAGTGGTTCATGCTATACACTCTTGGAATGTGACCTTCCCCCTTGTTTGAAGGGAGTAGTCAATTGGTGGCTAAGCGCTCCAGTCTAAGTCGCGTCTCCAACCCAGAGGAGACCGACACCTCTGCATTTCTAAAGAAACTGGTGTGGCTATGCGTTTTTTTTTTTTTTTTAAGTCACCTTTTTTCACCAACCGGGGCCGTTTTATTACCACAGGCTTAATTTTTTTTTTCCTTTATAGAGAGAAGTGATTTGTTGTTGCTGTAGTAACGTCATTCGGTTCGACTACACTCATGAAAAGTCTTTTTTCATTATTTAATTAAAAAATAATGCGGTTTTTTTTTCTACAAGAGGATTATAACAAATTCATTTTCTAAAAGCTAGGCAGGATTTCCCACACTTACCATCTCCACATCCAGCAGGTGTTGATTGAACACAGCCCCAGAAGTAGGGTGGGAAGGGTGGGGAGACTAGCTCCAGGTGGAATAGCTCCGAGGATCCCGCGTGCTGGCCTTAGGCTGCGCTCTCCGCTCGGTTTCTAAGTTCGCCGCCCCCCCCACCCCCCAAGGATTAAAGGCAGACTAAGGAATCCAAACCCGAACTACCAGCGACCAGGGCGTATTGGCGCCAGGCCATGAGAGGTCGGAGCGGACTCTCGGCTTCCGGGAATTTTCCTTCAGCCCCAATCGCTCTGCAAAGCTAGCCTGAGATTCCAGGGTGTCATTTGTTCTCAGCATCTGTCCCAATTCTCAGAGTTTCTCTCAGTTCGTTGTAGCTGACGGTATTCGTTACAGTGAATGACCATTTGCACAGCCAGTATCAGGGTAATTCATGCGCGGGCACTTTAATAGAAGTGAGAGTTTTTGCAAAGTAACCAAGCCAAAAGGAGCCCAGCGGTGCAAGTGCCAAAAAGGTTTAGCGTCTGCGCTCACCTCCGGGGGTGGGGGTTGCTTATCTCTTTCTCATACCTACTGGGAAGAAGTGGGGGGAGGGGGACGGGCGGACACCAACACCTAGTCTAAAACCACTATGTGGTCCCAGTCAAGATCCCAGGCTCAGGTAGCAGGAAGGACTCAGGCGTTATAACCCGTACTCTGTTCTGGCACTGGACCAGATACTTACCCAGTGAACGAAGCCTCTGGAATAGAATGAGGTGGTAAGTGAAAGAGAAAGAAGGCTTCTGCCAGCTTCTTGGAGACTGCGATTGCTGTGGCGGGCTCTACCGCCACAGCTGAGTCCGCAGAGCCGCTGAAGTCGTGGAGGCTTCCTTGAAGGCGGGTCGCGCAGCCCGGGTTGTCTGGACTGCCTAGTGTCACTGCCAATGCCAGTGCCACTCTGCTCACTATTCAGCTCGCCCTCTGCTTTGCCGCGTCGACCACTGCGTGCAGCTCGGACTCGGGGCTCCTCCCGCCCTGACAGTTTGCTGACTGCAAGGAGCCAGCGCCGCGACAGCCCTATTCAATGGCGAGGGGGGGAGGAACCAGACTGAGGAGAAGGAGAAAGGAAGGGGGTGAGCGAGTGGAGGGCGGGGAGGGAAGGGGGGCTAGGGGGTGATAAGTGAACCAGCGCCCGGGTCGCCTTCTGGGAGGGGATGGCGCAGCATCCACTACCGGATACTTCCCCCACCCACCCCGGTCCCCTCTCCCCTCATCCCGCATCAGGGGCGGACCTTCTGGCTGAGAACCAGGGGGGAAAGGCGGTGGTGAGATGGAGGTGAGCTTAGGGAGTTATTGCTCCGAGCCCCGAGGAGGCAGCAAAATGCTTGCTGGCGGTCCACGCGTGCGGGACCTGCTACTAGGGAAAACCCGCCGCAGTCAGGCTGTCTGCTTTTCAGAACAAAAACCTAGCACGTGCATCGCTTCTCTCGGTCCTCTGCTGGCGGCTTTTAGGCTTCCCTTTAACTCATTCACAATATCTTACAGAAGTTTTATTTTTCTTGTTATGTGTGCTTTTCTCGAAGTCCCGCTGGCCGCCCAGAGAACAAGCATCCTGCAGCACTATTTTCTTATACAAAGGATATTTAAGGCAGACTAGTGAAAATGAAGTAGAAGCCCAGCAAAGTCATAGTTGGAGAAACGAACTGTGCATACGTCATGCTCAACTATGCTCCTGGGTTGTCTCCTTGTTAGCCTTTCTTTCAGACTGATCATCTGGGGCGGTTAAAAAAGGGGTAAAGGGGAAAATCTAGTATTTGACTATCCCAGAGACCAAGTATCAGGTAACATAAGCAAGCTGGTGGCTTCTGGCTGCTATAGTAGGTCCAAGTCATTCCTACTGGGGACCAGGAAGTGTCATGGCCAGTCGACAGGCATTTCCAAGGTAGAAAAAGATGCAAGGGGAACTTGGTCAACAGTCACAGGACAAGTGCTCTGGGCATAATGCTCTGGCTTTCCAGTCAGGACACCAGGAGGCATCCCGGTGCAAGGTCTCCAAAGACCAAAGACCAATACAGCAACAAGGGACAATGTGGTTGGGCTGTGGCTTCTACTGGATTGTAGATACTGATAAGCAGGGTATAATTCCTCTAACCCACTCTCCTTATCATGAGATCAAAAACAAATATCAACAGCAACCCAACCCTTCCTAGCAGGTTTGTTCTGATTCTGACTCCAAATAACAAATCTTTAAATTTTCTCAGGAGAATGAACTAAGTGAATTCTCTGAATTCCTCTCTAGGAGGTGTAGCTTTTGGTGGAGTGGAGGGGGAGAGATTCCATTCTCCATTCTTAGGAAGTAGAAATATTGTTCTAGTGCTCTGCTTTGGTTTTTGTAAGAGGAGAATTTATTTTCTTAAAAAGAGGAACATGTGGAGATTTTTGTTTCAAAAGGACAGTATTCATTTTTATCTTTATCCATTGAATGAAAGGGAAACTATATCTGCATAGAGATAGAACATCAAGAAGGAAAAATTGTGTCAATCATCAAGAGTTGATTTTCTCTAATAACTTCAAGGATTTTTTTTAATCAAATAGAAAATCCTCATGACTCCCTGCCACCATATCCCTTTATATTTTCATAAATATCTTCTATCTAATACTGGTTATTTTTAAAAGTTAAACCTTTGTTCAAGTAATTCTCACATCTCTTTTTACACCTAAAACCACTACTAGGGGGGACTTTAGCATTGAAGTTCACTGTGGCTGCATCAAAGAGAACAAAAAGGGTACTTACTATTATATTTTATTTCTCCTCTAACTTTGTCTCTACTATTCATTGTATCAAACACACTGGATTATCCTCTTCTTGATAGCTAGGAAATATCATGAAGATAAAAATTCGAAGCTGATAAACAGATGCAATTCTGAGTCTTGAGGCTTGTGCTGTTAAATTAAACTGTCATAGGAGATGGCAGGAACTCAATGAAAATAAAAACACTGAGTGATCCAGGGCAGCATGGCAAAACCATAGCATGGAGATACTTGTCACTGAACTAAGAATCATTGATAACATCCACTTTAGACATCAATTAGCTGATTAATTAAGATTTCCATCTAAACCCAAGGCAGGAAAGAGTGACTGTTAAGAACAATTAAAGTTATCATACTGATAAACTCATGAAATTATTGACATTTTATAATTTCTGAAACGGAAGGTATGAGAAGACAGGAAATTTGCTCAAGATCATGGATCAACATGGTATAACAACCTCTATATAGCCCTTCTTCATGTTAACTTCTCAATTCAACTGCATGGTTGCTATATAGCTAGTTTGGATTCTTCTTTAATATACAACACAACATTCAGTTTAAAGTATGTAGTCCAAAAGAAAATAATCTCTGTAGTTTAAAACATTATTTGTAAATCAAAGATACTACTAGTTCAACTAACTGCGTGACCTATAAAATTTTCTCAGAAATTCAGTTTGTTGATAAGACTGACAGAAACCAACATCTGAAAATAATAAAAATTGTTTTCCCATTTTCTGTTCCCTTCTATTCTGTCTGATTGTGCCACCACTGAGCAATGTAATGACCAAAAAGCAGGATGGATGGTATGACATCCTCTAACACTAAAAGGACTGCTGAAGACTCTAATGTGTTTGTTTGCAAAAGAAGGGCTCCTTGATTAAATGACTTTTTAAAGATCATCTGCATTATATCCATTCCATTAATCCTCAAAACCATTTGAGATAGGTATTATTTTTGTTTCTTTTAGCAAATGAGGAAACAGACTCACAAATGTTGGGTAAAAACCCCAAAGTTTTATATATATTGCTATAAATTACAGAATTGAGAAATGCAAACCCATATAATTTCCTGTTTGCTATTATGACCCTCAGCATATGGTCCTCAGTCTCTGTGGTTACACATTTTCAGAATCTGCATTACATCAACAATTTTATAATTAAACAAAATCTTCAAAGGTTAAAAGAGAACTGTAGACATTTGTTTTGTAGAGGAAATGTCATGAAGGGACTGTGATATTTACCTCAAATGGTTTAGTCACTGTTCTAGTTTTGAACTAGACCCAAAGCTCTGCTAATATCAGAAAAGAGAAAAATTATAATGATGCATATACTGTAAACATAGAAACATGTCCATTTTTTGTGATTGAACAGTAATTATAGAATGGATCAGAAAAAATTATATACTTCAATGAAAACTTATTTCTCAGGCTTATAATATGTAACTAAAACGGATAAATTGATGTGTTAATCTGAAGAAGGTTTCATCATCCCAGGAAGCCTAGTAGAAGAAGTCTCAAAGAGATGATCATTAACAGCTCTTATCCCTGAACATTTTCATCTCACTGGCAAACTACTGTTGATATGAGATTGATGGTCAAACAACCCAAGATTTCAATTTCCTTTGATTTAAAATATACCTTAGCAAGCAGTCAGCCATCTGATTGTGATTTGTCTTCACATATAGAGGGTCTACAGAGAGAATGCTCCTATCATGCAGATAGATTCGAATGAGTGTTTTGTATCATATGAGTTATTTTACATCAAATTCCATTCTGTCTTCCTGTGTTCCACAACTTGTACCATGCATTTCAAGTTATTGTGAATGATAGTGAATAAAATATAATTTTGGAAAGAATAGGTAGATGGTTGTGTATAAATTGTAAGACTGGATAAACTACATCCTCCATGATATTTTTCATATTTAATATGAAACCACCATCAGCCATTGCAATTAGTAGGAGGCAGTAATGCCCAGTGACTCAGAAAGGGGCTTTGATCTTAGATCAAATTTATAATTAGATAGCCACCAACTACATGTGGTTATTGAACACTTACAAAGTGGCTAACCCAAATTGAGATGTGTTGTGTGTGTAAAATACACACCATATTTTGAAGACTTAACACAAGACTACACCTTCCAAAAAAGAAGCATATAAATATATCAATATTATTTTAGAAATGCAACATGAAAGGATATTTTGACTAACCAGTTAAAAATTTCATCTGTTTATTTTGAATATTCTAATGTGTGGGAAAAGTGAAAAAATGCATTTATGGTTACTATTTGGATAGAGCTGTCCTAAAAATTTTCAGTTTCTTTATCTAAAAATGAAAATAATAACCATATCAATCTTAAATTTTTGTAGTAGTATTTAAATAAGATAATACACCTAAAATGCTTAGCATAGTATCTGACAATAATTTTTTTAATTGCTTTGTAAGAGTTATGCAATATAGATGTTAAACAAAAGTTTAAAATTAACTGAAGTTGGATGGGTGGAGACCAAAGAGAAAACTTGTGTGTATCTCTGGTTCTCAGGGAGATCTTGCACACAACTTTTGCCAGGATAGTTTCCAGCAGACCTCAGCATGCCCTGGACAGGACCAGGAAATAAATATAATGTAGAAGTCCCCCATGGACCCCAGTGATCCCTACGGAAGATGTTAGAATAAACCAAATCTGTTAGGTCCTAACAAGCAGTGGAGCAGGTTGGTCAAGGGGACTAGACAAAACAGGCATTGGCAAGGCCCAGTCCCCATAAACTGTGACTCTTAGAATAGTAAATTGAAATGGATACTGATTGGATAGATAATGTCTCCTATAGCAGTAGAGCTGATTATTTCTTGGTCATTTAGATACTAGTGCAAAATTCTACACTAAGGAGTCTCATGCTGCATTGAACAAGAATTTGGTAGAGAGAGGAAGCTATAGACTATGGGTTATGGTCTGGAGTAGGGGACACTGGTAACAGGGTCTTCAACTTATTCAGTCACAAGGTAGAAAGAAGAAGATAAGGTTTGTGGAGACATACCCCTCAGAAAGAGGAGAAAAATTTCTGGCATCCCACACAGATTGGGTCTCCAATACAGATAATAGTAGAGCAGACATTTTTATTTGTTTTCAACCTTCTCACTTCTGTGATAGGTACCTACTCTGGGAGGTATACTAAAAGCACAGCGATTGCTGAGTTAACCAAAGACCCAGAGAGGAAAGATATTGGAAGCACCATGAACAGATATAAGTCCCAACCCAACTCAAAGATACCAACATCGGGATGCCTCTTAATCCTTCCCCATCCTTCTGTCTCAGCAACTACAAAATAGATTTGAACAGAAGCCAGCAAGACCCAAAATAAAAAAGTAAATAAAATCAAACAGTGAAAACATTTAAAATAATAATGAAATAGGAAAAACTCAAGCATCAAAATGTGCAGAAAAAAATATACATAGGAATAAGGGATTTCAAAAGCGTATGGTAACATAAAAAGAGAACAATTCTACAGAATCCAAACATTAAATGATTTAAACTATAGCTGCACATAAGACAAAATATTTGGAATTGCTATAATAAAGAAACTTAAGCATATAGAAGTAAATGTAGGTAAGCAAGTTATAAAAGAAAACTCAGAAAGCAAGATAAAAGAAATACAAAAGAACTCAGAATAAGCTAATAAAGGAGATAAAACAAAACTCAGAAAAATAAGTGAGCACATAGATAAAATCAAGCAGAAAGTAGAAATTAAAGCTTAAAATAAAGTAGTATAATAAAGTCACACAGTAAAAAGATCAATAAATGAGAGCAAAAACACTAGAGAATGTTATGTACATAGAAAAGGTCAAATGGAAGATTGAATCAGTGACCCCAAAGGTAGTAATACACTAAAGACCCAGTTGGAAGTGAAGGGAATGAGATTTTGGAAAATGAAGAAACAATTCATGAAATATCTGACAGTTTAAGAATGTCAACAAAAGAATAATGAGTATTCCAGAAATGGAATAGGGAGTGAATATAGAGAGTCTATTCACAGATGTAACAGAAGAAAACCACACATGGGAAAAAGGATCAAATATACTAGTCCATGAAGCTAAAAGAATGTATCTAAGAACTCCATTTTTAGAAATAAAGGGGTAATGAAGGAAAGGCCTTCTCAGACAAACAAAATCTGGATGAATTTGTAAATACTGGACCTCTCCTCAAGAAATGTTGAAAGGAGTACTCTTATCTAAATCAAATAAAAAATTAACTAGAACTTAAATGAGCAAGTAGATGGAAATGGAAAAAATAAGATAAAATGGCAGTAGTAAATTCTTATATATCAGTAATCAGTCTAAATGAAAGATCTTGGGTTGGCCAATCAAAATGCACAGGTGGGTGATGAATCTGAAAACAAAATCCATCTTTCTGCTGTGTCCAGGAGACACATCCAAGATCCAAAGACAAACTAGTTTCAAAATAAATAGTTAGAAAATATTCCTATGAGCAATGGAACCCTTACTCCCTCCTCCACCCTCCCCCCAAAAAATATAGACAGGGACAGCCACACTTATTTCAGAAAAAGGAAAGTTTCTGTTAATAAAGATAGCAAAAGACAGAGATGGATATTACATGAAGTCTTGGGGATTAATACAACTAAAAAACATAACGTTCTTCAATATGCACCAAATGAAAGAAAACCAAAAACACATGAGACAACTATTAACAAACCTGGAAACAGAAAATGACAATGCAAGGGTAGTAGGGGACTTTAACAACCCACTTTCACAAAAGGACATATCAATCAGACAGGAAAACAAGAAAAAAAATAGCCTTAAATGAGGGATTATATCAGGTGGGCCTACCAGATTTTTTATAGGGAGTTATATCCCTCAAATTCCTCTTAAGTGTACATTGAAAATGTTCCAGGATAGAACAACTGCTGGACAAAAAAGAAACAACTCTCAATAAATTCATGAAGGTTGAAATCATTTCAAATAGGTACTCTGATCACAACTGTATCAAATTAGAAGTCAATCACAAAGAAGACAAAATTAAAAAATATTAATATGTGGTGATAGAGCAGCAAACTACTGAAAAACAAATTTGTTAATAAGGAAATTAAAAAGAAGTTAAAGGATTACCTGGAGAAAATGAAAATGAAAACACAACCTATCAGAACTTACGGGATGCAGTATAGTGACATCTAAGAGGAAAGTATATAGCAATACAGGTCAACACCAAGAAATAAGGAGCAAATGCTCATGTAAATTATCTAATATTATAAGGAATTAGAAGAGGAACAAAGAAAACCAAAAGCTAGTAGAATAAAAGAGTAGAATAAAAGTAGTACTGAAAATTAGAATGGAAATAAATAGAAATCAAAAGGACACTTCTAAAGATCTATGAAACCAAAATCTGGTTCTTTGAAAAAAATAATAGAATGGACAAAGTTCAAGCTAGACGCACAAAGAAAAAAAAGGACAGAAAATTCAAATAGAATCAGAAATAAAAGAGGGCTATTACTGCAGACATATAACAAATATAAGAGATCACAAGAGATTACTTTAAGTGTCTTTATGCCAAGAGATGGAAAATCTGGAAGAAATGACAAATTCTTACTACAAAGTCCGTTGCAAGACTGCCTCAAGAAGAACAGAGCAATTACAAGCAAGAAAGTTGAAATAGTAATCAAAATCTCTCAAAAAGGAAAAGTATAAGGCTAGATGGATTTACTAGAGTGTTATATCAATCCTTCAAAAAGAACTAATATCCCTCCTTTTCAAATTCTTGTAAAATTTGAAGAAGAATGAATGAACCCAAACACAATTTATGAGGTCAAAACAGACATGGAACTCAAATAAACACACACACACACACACACAAAAAAAAAAAAAAAAAAAAAAAAAAAAAAAAAAAAAAAAAAAAAAAAAAAAGGAAGAAAAGGCCAATATCCTTGATGAACATTGATATAAATATCCTTTAAAGATTTTAGGAAAAGGAATTCAACAATGTATTAGAAGGACCAAACATAATGATGAACTAGAATTTATTCCAGGGATGCAAAGATTATTCAACATAACAAAATCAAATGATATAATTTATTATTTCTAAATTCAGCATCCATTTATATTAAAAAAATAACAAATCATAAAAAAAGGGATGGAAGGAACATACAGAAAGATAATAAAGGCCATACACACCAAACCTACAACTATATCATACTCAATGGTGAGAAACTCAAAACTTCTACTCTAAGGTCAAATTGACAACAAAGATGTCCACTTTCACCACTACTGTTCAACATAGTACTGGAAATCATAGCTAGAGCAATTAGGGAAGAGAAAGATATAAAAGTAATTCAAATTGGAAAAGATGTAAAAGTGTCACCATTTGAAAATGACAAAAATATATACATAGAAAACACAGAGACTGTTAATCCACATCTGAGGAGTTAAGAGTATACAATGGAGAAAGAAAAATCTATTCAAGTGGTACTAAGAAAACTAAACAGCCATATGCATAAAAATGAAACTAGACCACTCCCTCATACCATACTCTAAAATTAGCTAAAATGGATTAAAATCTTGGATGTAAGACCAGAAAATATAAAATCCAAACAAGAAAACAAACGTAAAGCACTCAACAACATTGACTTCAAGGCTGTCTTTGGAACTTGACTCCAATAACAAGGAAGATAAATAAAAAACTAAGGAAATGGTATGACATCAAGTCAAAAATCTGTTATATTGAAATAAACTATGGCAGAATAAAAAAGACAGGTCACTGAATGAGAAAAATATTTGCATACCATGTACCTGACAAAAAGACTAATATCCAAAATCTATTGGGAACGCACACAATTCAACAAAAAGAAAATTCTTATGCTTGCCAAAAAATTGGGCATAAGAGCTAAATATACCCAAAGGATACATAAATAGACACATGTCCAATTAACACATGAAAAAAATTTCATCATTACTTATCAGGGACATGTAAATGAAAAGCACAGTGAGATACCATCTTACTCTTGGGAGAATGGTCCATAAAATATAAAGAAAGAACAAATTTTGGTGAAAATCAACAGGGAAAGGAACCTCAAAATCTATTGGTGGAATTATAGACTGGTCTAGCTCCTGTGGAAAATTCCGGTTTAAATTTAATACGGTTAAAAACTAAGCCCCCATTCCTGGTGCAGCAGTCAGATTTGAGAGGCTTGAATAAACAAGAGGATGGGTAGGGTTGACTTGTGGACTAAGCCACAGAACTACCACTACTGCTATAAAACCAGGAATCCAGAGGCAGGGCCAGAACATATTTCTGTGTCAAAGACCAGGGCCCCCAAACAGACAGTACAGCAGAAAACTAGTGCAAACTGGCACTACAAGTTACAAAGTCTGTGAAAGCAGAATATAAAAGAAAGCCTCAAATCCTTCATTATGGACAGACTTCTGTCTTGCCAGCTGCTTCTCTTAGCATTGTATTTTAATGAATTACCTTTTCTGTTCTTTTTAAAAAATCAATTAATTAATTTTTTTGCATCATTGTCAACTCCAGGGGTCTCCCACCACCCTGTTACCTGTGTGCCATCATCTTATTCTTTTGTACCCACTCCACCCCCAATATCCCCCTCCTCTCTTTTGCTCTATAGTTCATTTCTACTGGCAATTTTAAATTTTTCTTGTATGTTGTTTCTTTTCTCCATATCCATCATAAAAGTGAGACCTTTCAGTATTTCTCTTTTTCTTTCTGGCTTATTTATGTTAGCATGATTCCAAAATGGATGGAACTAGAAGGCATCATGCTACCTTTTCTGCTTATTACTCTTTTTCTGGTGCATTCTTTGACTCCTAGGCCTCCAAATTCACCCTGAACTACCTTTCCACTACAGAATACAGCATGGAGATTCCTAAAAATATTAAAAATATATCTGCCATATGATTCAGCAATTTTACTCCTTTGTATTTACCCAAATAATACAAAATCACTAATTCAAATACACATAAGCACTCATATTCATTGTAGCACTATACATAGTAGGCAGGTTATGGAAACAGTGTAAATGCCCATTGACAGAGTAGTATAATATTGTGAGGTATATTACACAATGCATCCTACTCTGTCATTAAAAAAAAAATGAACTTGTCTCTAGCAACAACATGGATGAAACTGCAATGGATGATACTAAGTGGGATAAATCAGAAGAAGAAAGACAAATAATGGATAATTTCACTGATATGTTGAATATAGAGAAAACAAGTATTCAACAACAAAAATAAAGGAACAGACAAAAATGAACTAAAATAAAGCCTAGAGATATGACTGCAGTATTGACACTACAAGAAGAAAAGAAGGGTATGGGTGGGACAAAGGTGGAATGGGGCAAAATGGACTATGATAAAGGACTACAGGTGCTTCAGTGGTGGGGTGAGATGGTAGTTACCTCTGACAAAGTGTTAACCCATTACCTTAAAGCAAACACGGTATTGTAAAACATTATTACCTTAAGTAAGAGTGAAAAATGAATTTGAAAATAACATACCAGTGAATGTAAACTAACTCTTCACCTTTTCTTCCTGTACATTATTTGCATAGCATTTTTTTAGTCCTAGGACCATCTTATATTTCCAAAATAATAAAATATTAGCAGTTTGATATTGTGCTTGAGGAAATAATTGGTGAAATTTGAAATGGTCCTCTGCTCTGAGGAAAATGTTACCAAAGTCCGAGGGAGGGAAAGCCAGGTGGAAAATATACAAGAATGGGTTTTTCATTAAAAAAAGAATTGTGTAGAAATCTCTGCCTACTCCACAAACCTCTGTGATTAAGTTGCTAATTATGCCATATAAATTTATCCTTTCTCTCAGCTTGAGCAGCTCCGCACTTGAAATGGATAGAAGTTACAGCTGATTTTCTTTCATAGAAGCCAAAGGATTTCAGTCTCACTGATAATAGCTGAACTTTGCTGAAACAAAGAACTACAGTAGTGCAGTTAAATAAATAAATATGTAGTGGTATCCTCCAGGTTGCTGTTTTCTACTAAACAATGTGTTACTTCTACTATACTCACATTTTTCTATAGATTATTTTTTCCAACCTATAACAGATGATGTTGTTCATCTATGTGCTTTGTCTACTTTTTATGTACAAGAACAGTATCTAGTCTGTCATAATATTGTTACATAATAACTGCTTTTCCAAGAAGCTATATATTATAGTATAATAAACTCTGAAAATTATCATGGTTTAGATTTCTACTTAACTAACAATAAATAAAAAGAATTTTTTTAAATTAGAATATATAATTTTTTGTCTTCAAAGCAAGTATGGGGACTGGTAATATGAATTGGACCTTCAAAAGGAGGGGGAAGGGAAGGAGATGGAGAAGGGCAGGTGATGTGGGGTTGGAGGAGGAAGGATGTGAATATGCTATCTCAGAATCTTGAGGATAAAGAAGCAGATGTCTGTTTCATTTTTCTTTTTTTTCTTCTTCAACTTAATGAACTTCACTTTTTAAACTTATTCTATATTAATTTTCCTTCAACTTTTCAACAAGTACCCCAACAGAGTAAATTTCTCCTATGGAGACTGGTGTGGGGGACAAGTAAAAGTTACAGTCAAGAAGGAATTGAAAGGCCTCTGGGAGGGTCGCATCCCCATGCCACCTTCACTGCAGACCCGGGCAACCATCCCTTCAGCCAGGTTCCTGAGGGAACCCACTCAACCCTTCCCCCACCCAGGTGAGACACCAGAAGTCACTGGCAAATGATGCTGGTGCAAATCACTAAACTAAACTACAGATCTATTTTCATTCCCATCAGCATGCCGACCAACTGGAAAACATTCCCATCAGCATGCTGACCAACACCAGATCCATGGTTTCTCAATATGTAGAACAAGTTAGAAAGCAAAACACAGTAAGGAGAAAAACTGTAGACATGCAAGCAAGCCCAACAGGAAATAATCTATCACCAACAAAGAAAAGACAATCTCCAGAAAACACTAAGGAAAACATTGAAGAAATGATGTGTATCTCAGACAAAGATTCCAACATCAACATGTTAAATGCACTCCAACAAATAAGAGAAGAATTAGAAAAATAGGACAACAGAATAACAGAAGCATTTACTGCACTAAGGGAAGAATTAGAAACATATAAAAATAAAGCATCTATCTATCTATCTATCTATCTATCTATCTATCTATCTATATATATATATATATATATACTAATCAATGAACTGAAGAATGAAAATGAATCCCTAAAATAGAAATTGAAAGAGACTCAAGATTTAAGGGTTGCAACAGATGAACTCAAAAATGCATGGAAAAGCCATGGAAGCAGATTAGAGAAAATAGAAGAATGAATCAGCACACTTGAGGATACAGAAATAGAGAAGGCAAAGAAAGAAAAAGAGAGAAAGAAACAAAGAGGACTGAAGACAAGCACAGAGATATGTTAGATTCCTTAAAGAAAAGAAACATAAGAGTAATTAGGAATCCCAGAAGGAGAGGAGAGAGTCATGGGAACTGAAGGGCTTTTCAATATAATAATAGAAGAGAACTTCCCAAATCTGAAGAAATGAAAATAAACACACAGGAAGCCAAAAGGACATCAAACTACTTTAATGAAAGAAAAGCCACAGCAAGACACATCATCGCAAAACTTCCAAGAACCCAAGATAAGGAAAAAAATAATGAGAATGGCTAGAGAAAAGAATCAGATAACCTACAAAGGAAAGTCCATTAGACTGACTTCAGATTTTTCTGAAAAGACACTCCAGGCAAGGATAGAATGGAGTTACATCTACAAAAAACTCCAAGGAAAAAAGTGCCAGCCAAAAATACTCTACCCTGCGAAGCTATCCTTCCTCTATGAAGGAAAAAATGGAACCTTCTCCAACAAGCAAAGTCTCCAGAAATTTGCTACAACTAAACCCCTACTCCAAGGAATTTTGCAGATCTCAAGATCAAAACCATAAGAAGAATAAATACAAAAAACAAAAATAAACCTCAAACTGACCACCAGGAAAACATTAGAATCACAAGCATCAATAATCACCATAAATGTCAATAGTTTAAACTCAGCAATCAAAAGACAAAGAGTTGCAGACTGGATCAGAAAACAGAACCCAACATTCTTCTGCCTCCAAGAAACACATCTGATCTCTAAGTATAAGCATAGGCTGAAGGTGCAGGGTTGGAAAACTATACTACAAGCAAACAGCCCCCACAAGAAAGCAGGGGTTGCCATTCTTATATCAGACAGAGCAGACTTCAAATTAACAAAAGTGACAAAAGATAAAGATGGCCACTACCTAATGGTTAAAGGGTCAATCCACCAAAAGGACATAACAATAATCAACATATACACACCTAATGAGGGAGCACCAAAATTCATAAAACAACTACTAGTAGAACTGAAATCAAATATTGATGAGAATACATATGTGGTAGGAGATTTTAACACTCCACTCTCAACAAAAGACAGATCAACAAAACAGCAACTACACAAAGAAACAAAAGCTTTAAAGGAAGACCTAGACCAAATGGACCTAATAGATATATACAGGACACTACACCCCCGGGAAAAGAATACACTATGTTTTCAAATGCACACAGTTCATGGCCTTCAATGGTGGTCTAGTGGTTAGGATTTGGCACTCTCTCAAATGCACACGGTTCATTCTCTAAAACTGATCATATATTAGGTCACAAGACAAACCTGAACAAATACAAAAAGATTAAAATAATACCAAACTTTTTCTTTGATCATAAAGGCATTAAATTAGAAATCAACAATGAAAATAAGGAGAGTAGACACTACATGGAGACTAAACAACAGGTTTCTGAAAGATCACTGGGTTAAAGAGGAAATAAAAGAAGAAATTAAAACCTACATGGAGGTAAACGACAATGATGACACAACGTTCCAAAATGTGTGGGGCACAGCAAAAACAGTACTAAGAGGAATGTTCATAGCAATACAGGCCCAAATAAAACAAAACATTTCAAAGAAATACACTAATCTCCCAACTTGAGGACTTCGAAAAAGAGCAACAAAAAATCCAAAACCCAGCAGAAGACAAGAAATAACAAAAATAAAAGCAGAGACTAATGAAATAGAAACCAAAAAGACCATCGAGAAGGTAAACAAAACAAAAGGCTGGTTCTTTGAAAAAATAAATAAAATTGACAAACCCCTTACAAGACTTACAAAGAAGAGAGAAAACTCAAATAAACAGGATCATAAAAGAAAAGGGAGATATTACAACAGACCCAGCAGAAATCCAAAAGATAATTAGTAACTACTACAAACATCCATACACAAACAAATACAACAACCTAGAAGAGATGGACAAATTCCTAGAATACAGTCATACAAAAGTGAACAAAAAAGAAATAGAAAACTTAAACAGGTCAATCACAAGCAGAGAAATTGAGGCAGTCATCAGAACTCTCCCTAAAAACAAGAGCCCAGGTCCAGATGTTTTCACACAAATGAATTCTAACAAACTTTCAAAGAGAAACTAGCACCGGTACTGTTAAAACTCTTTCAAAAAATTGAGAAAGAAAAAGCTACCAAATACCTTCTATGAAGCAAATATTACACTAATTCCAAAACCAAATAAAGATAGTGCAAAGAAAGAGACTATAGACCAATCTCCTTACTGAACACAGATGCAAAAATTCTAAGCAAAATCCTGGCAAACCGAATCTACCATTGCATAAAAAGGATCATCCATCATGACCAAGTGGGATTCATCCCAGGGGCACAGGGATGGTTCAACATTCGAAAATCAATCAACGTAATCCGCCACATCAACAAAGAGAAAAACAAAAACCATATGATCATATCAATAGATGCGGAAAAAGCATTCGATAAAGTTCAGCATCCTTTCATGATGAAAGCCCTGGAAAAAATTGTATAAAAGGAATATACCTCAACATAATAAAAGCTATATACCACAGACCCACAGCAAATATCATCCTCAATGGGGAAAAACTGAAACCATTTCAATTAAGGTCTGGAGCCAGGCAAGGATGCCCACTGTCTCCACTCCTTTTCAACAAAGTTCTGGAAGTCCTAGCTAGGGCAATAAGGCAAGAGAAAGACATAAAAGGAATCCGAATAGGGAAAGAAGAAATAAAGTTATTATATGCGGATGATATGATACTCTATGTAGAGAACCCAGAAAAACCAAGAGAAAAGCTGATTGAAATAATAAACCAATTCAGTAAGTTAACTGGATACAAATTCAACATACAATAATCAACAGCATTCATATACACAAAGAATTAATAAGAAGAATAAGAAATTTTTAAAAATACCCCATTTACCATTGCACCAAAGAAAATCAAATACTTGGGAATTAACCTAACAAAAGATGTAAAAGACCTATACAAAGAAAGCTATAAAACATTCTTAAAAGAAATAGAAGATGATGTTAAAAAATGGAAAGACATTCCCTGTTCATGGATCGGAAAAATCAAAATTATCAAAATGCCCATACTACCAAAGGCAATCTACAGATACAATGCAATTCCAATAAAGATCCCAATGACATATTTTAAAGAGATAGAACAAAAATTACTGAAATTCTTATGGAACAGCAAAAGACCCAGAATAGACTAAACCCTTTTGACAAACAGAAGAGAGAACAGAGGTATAACTATTCCAGACTTCAAACTATACTACAAAGCCATAATACTTAAAACAGTATGGTACTGGTACAAAAACAGACAAACAGACTAATGGATCAGAATTGAATACCCAGAAAAAAAAACCCACACATATGTGGTTAATCTTTGACAAGGGGGCAAAAAAAATACCTTTGAACAAGAATAGCCTCTTCAGTAAATGGTGCTGGGAGAACTCGATCAAAACTTGCAAAAAAAAATGGACCAGGACAACACCCTCACACCCTGTATCAAACTTAACTCAAAATGGATAAAGGACCTGGAAGTGAGACCTGCAACCATAAAAGACATAGAAGAAATCCTGGGCAAAACCCTTCATGAATTTCACCTCAGAAATCCATTTTGGGAAATAACTATGGCTGGCAAAAAAAAAAAAAAATGAAGGAAAACATAAACAGCTGGGACTATATAAAACTAAAAATTTTCTGTTCAGCAAAAGAGACAATAAACAAAACAAAAAGAAACCCAACCAACTGGGAGAAAATTTTTGCCCTCCAGACAAGTTACAAGGGTCTGATAACAAAGATCCACAAAGAGCTCCTACAGCTCAACAAAAACAAAGCAAAAAAAGCCAGTCCAAAAATGGGGGAAGAACTAAAAAGACACTTCACCAAAGAGGAGATACAAATGGCTAATAGGCATATGAAAATATGCTCCACACCACTAATAATCAGGGAAATGCAAATTAAAACCACACTGAGATACCATCTTACACCAGTAAGAATGGCCCATATAAATAAAACGGACAACAAATGTTGGCATGGATGTGGAGAAAAAGGAACTTTCACACTGCTGGTGTGAGTGCAAACTGGTCCAACCACTGTGGAAGACTGTGTGGAGGACCCTCAAACAATTGAAAGTGAACTTACCATTTGACCCAGCAATCCCACTACTAGGAATCTAGCAAGGGGACATGAAAATATTAATTTAAAAGGACACCTGTATGCGCATGTTCATTGCAGCTCTGTTTACAATTGCCAAGATTTGGAAACAAACCAAATGCCCTCGAACAGATGACTGGCTAAAAAAAAATGTGGTACATATACACGATGGAATACTACGCATTCATCAAGGAGGACAAACACATGTCATTTGCAGCAACCTGGATGGAACTAGAAAGACTCATATTAGCAGAAATAAGTCAAAAAGAAAAAGAGAAATACAGGATGGTCTCTCATATATGATGACTGTAGGGAAAAACTAACAAATGAATAAGAAAAAATAAAAACAACCAATGGGACTGAACAATCGAGCAAGAAAGGAGGAGGGGGAAGAATGTGGGGGAGGTGAAGAGCACAAAAGATCAGTATGGTTAATAGGTGTTAGTGAAGTGGGAAAGCCTTGGAGTACACAATAATGCAATAATGTAATATAAATATACATATTATGCAATTTTTTTAAAATTTAAATTAAATTTTAAATAAAAGAAAAAATACAGAGTTATTAGGAATGGAGAAAGAAAAAGAGTCATCTGCAATAGCGCCAGGCAGGTAGGAGAGCTGCTTCTCCCCAGCATAGAAATTGTACTGATTCTTTTCTTAATTTATTTATTTGTTTATATATGTGTTTCACATCTTCGTATTTCCTGGGGATCACCCACCTCCTTCCCTCCCTGACCACTCCCTCCCATCTCCACCTCCCCTTCCCCCCCCCACATACTGATCCCTTTTATGGAATTTTTATGTACATGTCTGTCGCCTAAATTGTCAACCGGAATAAATTTTATACTCTTTTTTAAAAAAAGAATGAATTGAATTTTCCAATATCTTTACAATGGCTTCCTTACTACAAACTCTAAAAATAAGGGAAAGAAGCTCAGTAATTGTGTATAGATACAGATCAATGATCCATTTCTGTCCAAAACTCCTAACCTCTTTATAATGAACTCCCCAGTTCTGAGTTCTGACAATGTAGTGTAGTGTACAATACAAAAAGGAAGTAGAGTGCTGAGAGGGCAGTTGTGTGTCTGCTGTGGTTGTGACCCTCTGTGGGCAGCAGAGGAACATGTCTTTGGAGGAGACAGAAGTGCTATAGAGAGAGGGGAAACAGGTCTATTTATTTTAAGAGCTCTTGCGTCATTAATATGCTAATATATGTTGCTACTCTACAATCTCTGAGTGTTCATGAAAAATAATACTGACGAGTTTTAAAAGCACCTCTGAACTCTTCAAATTTGTCTGCTTCACCTTGGTGAGTTTAATAACTCCACTTTAACTAGATCATGCTATTGATTAATATATTTATGCTGCCCTTGATGTGCCGCTGTCCAAAATAGACCAGACTTACTCCAAATATTCTGACAGGAAGAACAATTTCTGAATATGGACCAAAAAAAGGAAATATTTTGAAGGAGTCTGTACATTGTAGTACAACAATCTGAGATTCCATTTGCAACTTTTCACCATAATATATTGTGTTTTATCTAGAATTTGTCCAGATCCCAATTTTAATATCTTATGGTACCCCCACCTGTCCCTTTGTTTAAGCTTCTATAGCATGGTATGAAGGTAAAAGAAAAAGCTTTTCAGGAATCTTGAAATACTGGATGCAATTTGTGATTCTATGGTCTTTTAGCTATAGAACATTTAAGAACTTGCTTAAACTCTGTAATTCCAAATTCAGCAACCATGAATTGAGAAATATAATTACCTCGAGAATTGTTATGAGGAACAAATGAGATAATGAACATAAACACAGCTAATGAAGTATCTGACACAGTTTAATTATTTGAACTCTCCAATAGAGTTAAACTTCATTAGACACCTAAAGCAGTTATTGAGGTAAAATAAAATGGGAGGTAGAGCTATCCTATTAATTCACTCATTTGTTAACTTATTTATTTATTCATTCATAAACAGATAGTTAATGAAGAACAATATATTTAAAGCACATTATTTGGGGTATGTCAGTTGCTTAAATAGACTTTCCATCTCATCCAGAGGGTGAGTTATGTAACAATGAATAAAACCCAATTAATAGAACAGGCAGGGAGAAGGGATTAGTGACCTTGATTTATTTGTAGAAAATAAATATCTCCTTTCACCCTAAATCCCACAATTTACATCTGCTTTTGAGGAGCAATTTCCCTTGAAATAGATTCCAAAATTAAAATTAGTGCTTCCTGTGTGTGCTTTGTGTGTATATATGTGATTGATATAGTTTAGATAGATGATAGATATTTTGAAAGAACTAGTTTAGAACTTTTGAGCGGTCACACACTGATCACAGGATACAGTCAGATGTATTAGAAAACTAATGGAATTTAAGCTTAAAGCCCTTCACTTAACATAAGCTTCAGAAGCCTAATACTAGAAAATCATTGCCATATGAAGAGACAATGAAATGTTAAACAATTCAATATTGAGACATATATTATACAGCTATGTCAAGCATTTCTTTAAAATATAAATACACTATTCTCTTGGATTTTACAGTGTCTGAAGTCAGCTTTTATAAATGTGTCATTTGTTGGGATATTTATCTCAGTACGCTAATGTTCTGTTTACACCAGATTATGTGTTAGTAATTTTGTATCCTATTATTTTTTATTTTATTTATTTATTTATCTATTTTTTGAGACTAGGTCTCGCTATTTTCGCCCGTGGAACCGCAGGCTCTCATTGCCCGGGGTACCACAGACTCAAGCAATCCCCAGCCTCAGCTTCCCAGGTAGCTGGGATTACAGGCACGCACCACCACGCCCAGCTATTTTTTTGGAACTAGGTCTCGCTACAGGTCCCAGGCGGGACTCCAACGGCAATCCCTAGTCCCTGCCGCTTCATAGGCTGAAGCTTACAGACACGAGCCACCATGCCCAGCCCGTATCCTATTGTTAAGGAGATTAGCTGTATATAAACTTCAAACTCCATAATACCAGAATTCACCCCCTATTTAGCCAAGTCAAAATACATCCTTTTTATTATTCCAGAGACAAAAAAATATAGAATTTTTCAAAATATTTTAAGCATCTCTGTAGCCTCCTAGAATATTTTTATCTACATTAGCCACTGACGGGAAATTAAAAACAAAACTTCCATATTCTCATGGAAGAGATTTTAATCCTTTAATTAAAGTACAAAAACCATGAAATATGTATAATATGGAGTTCTTTAAATTAGGAGTGACTCATCATCTTGGAAATTATAGAATTTGTTCAAGCTTTGGACTTTTGATCATAAGACATATTTCTTTTCAGATAATCACCTATCATCTTTAAAGGAAATTCTCATAAAATCAAATGAAATGGAATTTTATAATGACTCTAAAATAGGAAACTCAACTCAATCTTTCTTTTTAGTTATGTATTATTTTTTTGTATTATTTTTTCCACTTTGAGCTACTTAATTTATTTCACAGAAGAAAAAGCATTAGTAAAACTTTAAAACTCTTCTTTGGGTCAGTTGTTCTAAGAAGAAAAATTAAATAATGAATTAACTCAAAATTTTAAGGGGAAACACATTTTTATGTCAATAAAGAGTAATTCAATTTTAGCTGATAAAAGTAGCCCATGAATCTTTCAATTATTTTTATGTATTTTTTTGTGGAACTGCATATTATTTTTTGGTTATAAAATGTTAATGCTTGTGTAAGGGGGAAAATATCCTGAAATTTATGAGTTAAAATGGAACATTTTGTAGTTAAATATGGTTAAATTTTAAGTTCCTTTAAGTAAAACCTCTGCTTACTTATTTTATTTTGTTTCAAAGTTTCTGCTTAAAGATATAGATGAAGATCTTGTAATGAGGAGAAATTGCTGGGTAAGCCCTGTGGCACAGAATTAAAGAATTCACCAGATTCAGAGTGGAGAACAGAAGAGTTAGATTTATTGAAATTGCTAAGAAAAGCAGTGGAAGAAGCCTTAGGAGCATGGAGGAGGATTTGAGACTCTTGTTTACACTGTTTTTATGGGTTTTTAACTTGGGGCTCCAGTTTGCACCAGTTCTCTGATGGGCTGTCTGATCTTGATCACTGGCCTCTGACACAAAAGCATACCCTGGCTTCTGGTGTTTTCTGGACATGGTCAAAGGTCTCTTGGGCTAGTCCCCAAGACAACCTAACCTATTCCCTTATCTATTCAAGTGTCCCAAACCTGTTTGCCCAGCAAGGAGGGGGAAAGGGGAGGCTTGGTTTTTAACCTTACTAAATTGTGTCCCCAGTCTCGATAATGAAAACAAGGGTGTTAGTCACAAATGCATATAATGCTTTGTCTTCGCTTTTTTTCCTTTTATAGCAGTGGTGATGATTTTCCTTTATGATTAAAACAGACATTCCTTAGAGAGTTGATTAATGATAAAGGGTCTAGTGTTCGTGGAAGTAAAAAATAATTTCTGCACAAAATTAACTGGCCTAAATGTGACTCAAAACCATGGTCTTGGACTCATTAGCACAAGGTTCTAACTAATTAAACTAATGAATCTCAAAATAATGACAAATTCTAAGTTTGAAAGAATAAGGTTATTCTTTAACATGGCTTGTTATAATGGATGCAGACTATTAAACAAGGATGCCAAAAATAAGCTAACCTTTCCTGAAATCACAATGACAGTAGGGAGAGGGAATTTTTCCTAGTGGTGCTTGCTCAGGCATTCAGAGAATGTTATAAATTTGCCTTCAGTAATTTATTGGCCAAATGCTGATATTACTAATAAGTGTAAGCGATGATAGGAGAAACTCAAAAAAATAAAGAAGATAGAGATCAGTAATGCTAGATACTGCTAACATGCTCTGCATGTTCAAAAAAAAAAAGCCCGGAATACTAAGGGATGAAGTAAGTTTCCTTTTCTGAAACATTTGGTGCTGAATCAGAGGCAGTGCACCTCTAAATCTAGTATTGGGGAATCACCAAATCTAAATTGGGCACTAATTTGTTGGGTCACTGATCACTTCAATGACCCTAATATCCAATGCAAGAGAACTGAAGCAGTTCTATCATTTTGCTTATTACCATTTTGCTTATTATCATTTTGCTATCTTAAGGATTCATTGAGGTAATCATATAACCCTTGCCAAATATTTAGTAGCTTTATGATACATTTACTTAGAATGGTGTTTTCTAAATCATATTGCTTCAATTTGTATTAGTTTTAAATGTTCTGAGAAGTATTATAACAAAAAAATTTGCTTCATGCTGTCTAACTCAAAGTTACCTAAAACTGATTGTCTATGGATGTGTTTCCTCTTTTCAATGGCCTCCATTGATATTGTTGAATCCACTTTGAGAAAAACTGAATGACAAGGTACTTACTTACATTCCTATTGGGAAAATATATATAAAGAATACTTGAAAATTATTTGTATACTGACAAAATGAGAGAAACTGGGGTACAATTATGTTTGCAATTATTTCTTAATGTCTCTAAATTTTGCATTATTAAGTTTTGATATATAAAAATATGCCATATAATATTTAAATGATTGAAATAAAAGTAATAGATATTAGCAGCAATTCTTTAACTTCTTGGCCCTTAGACTAAATTGTCTTTGCTAAGTATAAAAACTTTCATGAGTATAAAAGAAACTGAATCAGTAATTGGTAAAAACTAGATTTCTATTAAATTATATGATTTCTAATTAAAATTCTCCTTAGAGAATCCATTGCATGCAGCTTTTTTTACTTCTTGCCTTAAAGTTCTGTTATATTGTCTTATGCTATTTTATTGCTAAATTTCATCCCTGAGGTGACTTACTGATATATTAGATTTAAAAATTACTTCAGATGGTAGTCATGGTGTAAGTAAAATTCATTTTACTTGACCATCGTTTCCTTATTAATTTTCTTTCATTTCCTTATTAGTTTTCTTTTTTCTATGATTGATTAAGACACTACTTTTATTTTTACAGACATGAGAGAACTAGTACATAATTCAGCAGATCAGCTCAATTTATTATAGCACACTTTCACTTTATTCTATTTCTTTTGCCTTCACCAAACCACCTATGCCCAGACCCCAACTGTCTCCTTGTCTCATCCACTCAACCATTTGCCCTATTCACTCAGGTAGCCATTATGTTTTTTTCGTTGAGTTAAAATTTTCTTTTATTGTTTGCATGTGATTTTTTTTCTTTTTTTGTATTTATATTGTTCAGATGAGTGAAAGCATCCTATAGCTGCTTTCACTTGTTTGCTGATTTCACTCAACATAATCACAAGGTTTATCCATTGTGTGTCAAATTCCATCACTTCATCTTTTCTTCCTAGCTTTATAATATTCCATTGACTATATGTTCCACAGATTCTCAATCCATTCATCTATTGAAGGTCACTTGGATCGGTCCCATAAGTTGGCAATTGTGAACAGTAACAGTACTGCCAATATACACAGATATAGATAGATGTCTTCCTGTTAATTTTTTCCTGTTATTTGGGTAGATGCCTAATAGCTATATTGCTCAGTGAAATGGAATTTCCATTTTTATTTTCTTGAGACATCTCCATTTTCACAACAAGCTCACCAATATTTGTAATTCTGTTCATTTTTATATCACCATTCTCACAAGGGTGAACTGATATTTTAGTGTGGTTTTAATTTGCATTTCTCTAATAAGTAATATTGAAGGCTTTTTTCATGTCTATAGGTCATCCGAATGCCTTTTTTAGAGAAGTGTTTATTGGTGCCCTTTACCTAATTTTCAGTTGTCATTTGTTAATTGTTGTTGGATTATGTAAATTCTTTGTAAATTTTGGAGATTAACCCCTTGCTATATGTATGGAACACAGATATTTTTACCCATGCTGTAGTTTGCATTTTTGTTTTTTGTGATGATTTCTTTTGAGATGGAAAAATTTTTTAAGTTTGATAGAGTCCCACCTGTTTATGTTTGTTTTTGTTTCCCTTGGTGCTAGGGCTGTATTCCTAAATACATATTGGTGATAGATATCCTATATTTTCCTTCTTTATTATTATGCTTGCTATGGCCAAATTCTTAGTTAATATTGAGTGAATTTTCTCATATGATGGCAAATATGGTTCTTGCTTTATTTTTTTACAGCTAACTATTCATGTTTCCCAGCAACATTTATTAAAATGGCTGTATTTTCTCTATTGTGTGGTCTTCATTGCTTTTTAGAAAATTAGCTGTCTATACTTATATGAAGTTATCTTTGGTTTGTGCTTTTAATTCAGTTCCATTGTTCTGAGTTTTTATTTTTGTTCCTGTACCATACTGCTTTGATTACTGTTGGTGTGCATTATTGTTTGAAGTCAGGAAGTGAGATGTCCCATTTTTCTTCTTGTCTTTCAATATTGTTTTAGGTATTCAGGGATTTTTGTGGTTCCATATAAATGTGATAATTGTTTGCTCTATTTATTTGCTTTAAAAAAAGTCATTGATATTTTGATAGGTATTGCATTTAATCTGTAAATTACTTTGGGCAATGTGGTTTTTTTTTAATGATAATAAATGAGCACAGGATATCTTTCTATTTATTTGTGTTTTCTTTTATTTTCTTTAATACAATCTTGTAGTTTTCATTATACAAGCCATTCATGTCCATTAGGTTTATTCACAGGTATTTTTTTTTGGCATGATTGTAAATTGAACTGCATTCTTTATTTCCCTCTTGACATTGTTTGCATATAGAAATGTCACTGATTTTTACATATTTATTTTGTATCCTGCCACTTTAATGTATTCATTTATTATTTTGGAAGTTTTTTGTAGTCTTTTGCCTATCATAAGTATATCAGTATGTCATCCACAATAATGACCATTGCACTTCTTTTCCAGTTTGGATTAATTTTATGTCTCTTTCAAGATTAATTGCTTCATCTAAGACTTCCAAGACTATGTTGAATAATAATCATGACAGTGGACATCTGTTTTGTTTCTGATCTTAATGGAAATACATTCAACTCTTCACCATTATGATACTGACTGCAGTTTTATCATATATGACTTTAATAACGTTATATAAGTTTCATTTCTTCCAGTTTTTGAAGATTTTTACCATAAATCTGCACTGGGTCTTGTCAAATACTATTACTATTTCTTTTTTCAGCAACTATTGAAATGACCATGTAATTTTGTTTTCCTTCCTGTTGATCTTATAGATAATGTTGATTGGTTTACGTATGTTGAACCAAACTTTGCATAACTGGGATGAAATCTACTTGATAGTAGTGGGTAATTTTCCTGATATGGTACTCTATTTAGTTTGCTAGATTTCGTTGACAATGTTTGAATCTGTTCATAGAGTATATTAGACTATAATTTTCTTTCTTTTTACTCTCTTTGGTTTTGGTTTTAGGGTAATGCTGGCTTCATAGGCTCTATTGGGAGAAATTTCCTTCCAC
Source organism: Uropsilus gracilis (assembly GCA_004024945.1). Lineage (NCBI taxonomy): Eukaryota > Metazoa > Chordata > Mammalia > Eulipotyphla > Talpidae > Uropsilus > Uropsilus gracilis. The sequence continues at coordinate 81,553 of PVHY01004960.1, forward strand.
TTTTTTTTTGAAGAATATATATAATATAGGTGTTATATCTTCTTTATGGTTTGATGAAGACATCTGGTCCTGAGCTTTTGTTCTTAGTGATTTTTTTTATTACCCTTTCAAATTCAGCAATTGTGCTTATACTGTTTAACCTTCTGTCTCACCCTGGTTCAATCTTGTGAGGTTTTCTGTGATTATTATAAATAACACGCATGTGTCTAAATTTTTGTCCATTTTTCCAGGTTTCCTGATTTGTGTGCATGGAGATTTTTGTAGTAGGTTTTATAATCGTCTGTATGTCTGCAGCATCTACTGTAATTTCACCTCTTTCATCCTATTAATTTTGGTTTTCTTCTTTTCTTGCCTTGCCAATTTTGTTTATTTTTTTTTTCAAAGAACGAACTTATCTTTTAGAATCATTTTTTTCTATTTCTGCTCTTTTTTTTTTCTTGCCTTCTACTGGTTGCTGGATGCTTTTGCTATTCTCTCTTGAGTGTTCTTCAAGTGCACAATTAGGCTGTTAATTTCAGAGATCTTTTTCTCTCTTGGTCAATATTGGTATGGTAACTTGCCTGTCTGTTTTCATTAGTCCCTAGATTTTTTTTAATCTCTTCTTTGATTTTTTTTGTAGTCCTCATCATTTTAAAACATTTTATGTATGTCCACATATTTGGTTTTGTTCCAGAAGTCCTTTTATGGTTCAGTTTTAGCTTTATGGCATTGTATTTTGTGAAGATGCTTATAATTCCCATTTTCATATATTTTCTGAGATTTTTTTTTTATGTCCTGGTATATGAGCTGTTCTTGTAAATGTTCCATGTGAACTGCAGGAGAAAGTGTAGTCATTGTTTTTAGGATGGAAAACTGTAAATGTCCAGTGAATCCACCTTATCTAAAACTTCATTTAAAAACTTTATTTATTAATTTTCTGTCTGAATGATCTATTCCATATATCAGTGGTATATTAAGTCTCTGACAATGGTTATAATTTTGCTGAAGTGTTGTTTCAGTCTGTTAATACTTTCTTTATAAATCTAAGTGTACCAATATTTGGATCATAAATATTAATAAAGTATATCTTCTTGCTGTTTTGTTATCATGATCATTATATAGTGTTCTTAATTCCTGATTTTTTTAGATGCAAATATTTTAAAAAATTATATATATATATACATATATATTTCATATCATTGTGATCCCTGGGGGTCCCCCACCACCTCCCCTCCCTGGCCACTCCAGCTGGTCCCCTCCCGCAGTTGTGTACTTTCATTTGGTTGTCCCTATATTAGTGAGACCATTTGGTTTTTGTCTTTTTTCCTTCTGACTTGTTTCTGCCAGTATTATTTCTTCTAGGTACATCCATGTTACCAAAAATTCATCAAATTTGTCATTTTTTATTGATGTGTAATACTCCATTGTATATATATATACCACATCTTTTTCATCCAGTCATCTGTCTTGGGGCATTTGGGTTGTTTTCAGGACCTTGCAATTACAAATAGTGCTTCAATAAACATCCGAGCACAGGTGTCCCTTTGTATCCACGTTGAGGTCTCTTTTGGGTAGATTCCCAGAAGAGCGATTGCTGGGTAAAATGGTAGTTCCATTTTCATTAGTTTGAGGGTCCTCCACACTGCTTTCCACAGTGGCTGGATCAGTTTACATTCCCACCAGCATTGTACAAGTATTCCTTTCTCTCCACATCCACGCCAGCATTTGTTGTTGCTTTTTTTTTTTTTTTGATGTGGGCCATTCTTATTTGTGTAAGGTGGCATCTCAATGTGGTTTTGATTTGCATTTCCCTTTTCCCTTACTGCTAATGACGTTGAACATCTTTTCATGTGCCTAATAGCTATTTGCACTTCCTCTTTGGAGAAGTGTCCTTTTAGATCTTCTCCCCATTTTTCAACTGGGTTCTTTGTGTTGTTTTTGTTAAGTTGTGTGAGTTCTTTGTGCATCTTTGTTATCAGACCCTTATCACTTGTATGGAGGGCAAAATTTTTTCCCACTTGGTTGGGATTCTTTTTGTTTTTTCTTTTATCAAATCTTTTGCAGAACAGAAGCTTTTTAGTTTGATGTAGTTCCAGCTGTTTATGTTTTCCTTCATTTTTTCGCCATCTATGGATGTGGACAAAAATGGGTTTCTGAATTGTAATTCCTGGAGGGTTTTTCCCAAGTTTTCTTCTATGTATATTATGGTTTCAGGTCTGACCTCTAAGTCTTCTATCCATTTTGAATTGAGTTTTTTACATGGTGTGAGGGAGTTGTCTTGGTCCATTTTTTTGCATGTCTTAGTCCAATTTCCTCAGCACCATATATTGAAGAGGCTATCTTTGTTCCAACGTAAGTTTTTCACTCCTTTGTCAAAGATTAATTGACTATAGATGTGTGGTTTTATTTCAGGGCACTCAATTCTGTTCCATTGGTCTGATTGTCTGTTTTTGTGCCAGTACCAAGCTGTTTTAATTATTATGGCTTTGTAGTATAGTTTGAAGTTTGGAGTTGTAATACCTCCGTTCTCTTTTTTCCTGGTCAGGAGGTATTTTGATATTCGAGGTCTTTTGTTATTCCATATGCATTTCATTAATTTTTGTTCTATCTCTTTAAAAAATGTCATTGGAATTTTTATTGGGATTACATTGAATCTATAGATTGCCTTTGCTAAGATAGACATTTTGATGATATTTATCCTTCCAATCCATGAGCAGGGAATGTCTTTCCATTTCCTTATGTCTTCTTCTATCTCCTTTAGCAGAGCTTTGAAATTTTCTTTATATAGATCTTTCACATGCCTTGTTAGGTTTACCCCTATGTATTTTTTTTTTTTTTTTGGTGCGATGGTAAATGCGATGCTTTTTTTAAATTTTCTTCTTCTTCTGTTGACTTTCTGTGTATAGGGAAGTTTTTGTCTTTTGTGTGTTGGTTTTTTAACCAGCTATTTTGCTGAACTGGTTTATTGTTTGAAGAAGTTTTTCTGTGGAAGTTTGGGGGTTGTCTACATAAAGAATCATATTGTATGCATATAATTCCTGATTTTTTTAGTTGAAAGTCTTTCTTACTGGATATAAGAATAGCAGTCCTTGATTTATTCCAGTCTGTTATTTTTATCTTTGATTTTCAACAGAACTCTGGTAAACAAAATATTGATGACTGGTGAATATTTTCACTCGCCCACATTGTTTACTGATGTCTTTTTCTTTTTCTTTTTTTCTTTTTTTTGTAAATTCAGATCATTCACATTTATAGTGACTGTTGATATGAACTGTTTATTTTCAGACATTTTGTTTTAGATTTTTGTTATTTCTTTTTCATTTTTTTCAACTTGCTTTGGATGTTTTTTCCTAGTATTTCTATCTATTTTTTTGCCTTCTCATGTGCAGGCATCTGTCCTGGATTTTTGATTGGTGGTTACAATGGGGGATATACTTGAATTCCTGTATTTTGGGTCCTTTATGAGTTGTTGTCTGCTCTGACATTTAAATATACTGGTTCATTTCATTTCATAGTTTTCATGTTCTTGGTACTGGTGTTAAAACGCTCTTATCATTTTTGCTAAGGAGTCTGTGCTTCCGTTTTGCTTTTTTTATGGGATAACTCCTTTTAATATTATTTCAAGAGTGGGCCTTATAGTGGATAATTCCTTTAGCTTCTGTTTGTCTTTTGGTTAAGATTAAAAATAGTATTCACTATAGGAGATATTTTTGAAAGTAAAACACTTAGTTTTAGTACTTTTAGTAAACTCTCCACAGGATATAAAATATTTAATAGATCATTGGCATTTACAATTTTACTCTGTTCACTAAAGTCTTTCTTGAAGAATAATGAAGAAATTAATACTACCAACATTGTCACTTCCATCTATATTCTTGTTTGAATCCATCAGACCTATTCTTTCCTAAAATTAACCTGACTCAGATATACACATAGATTTCAATTAATTTTAAAATCATTTTTCTAATTGGTTAGCAGAGTATTTCATTATAGCTATAATTTTTTATGATTATTTTCATCATAGTTTAAAGGTAGCACAGATCTTCCTTCAAGTGGAATTCTGAATGCATGAGGTAAATATGCTGGGTAGACTGGAGGTACTTATTCATTAATTAGATACTTTGTGGGAATAGTCATTATTTCCATTTAGCTCACTTATAGCATAATAGTTTTGATAGCATTTTAAAAAGAGCATCATAACATTATATAATTCTATGGTCACAAACTAAGTTTTTATCATTTAGAAAGAAAAAATATTGTGCCATGAAATACATCAGTTTTGACCACCATAACTGACTCACAGTTTCCAGGGCAGTAAATGCAGCAGACACAAAGTAAAGGTGACAGTCCAAAGAAGTGAGAGTCAACACTAAAAGCAGTTTGCTGGAGTAGGAGCCAGAGATGAACTTGAGTTTTGAAGTATTGGTAGAATTCATTAGATAAACCACCTGGTCCAGTCTTCCTCTTTGTTTGCTTGTTTGTTTGTTTTAGTGGGGAAGGGGGTGAGATATTTAATTGCCTTTTCATTGTCTGTGCTTCAAATTAATCATTTTAAGATTTCTGTTTTTGCCTGGTTCAGTGTTCAACTTTTTATAATTCTAAAAATTTGTTCATATCTTTTAGGTTATCTAGTTTGCTACAATGAATATAATAATATTCATAGTAGGTTCTTATCATCCTTCATATTTCTGCAGCATGTTATAACTTTAGGCCTTTTCTCTCTAATTCTATTGATTTAGGTATTCTCTTTGTTTTTCATTAGCTTAGCTAAAGGCTTTTCATTTTTTTTTTCAAAGAGCCAGTTCTTGGTTTCACTGGTCCTGTGGAATTTTTTTTGTATTGTATTTATGTTCTAATTTTTATTATTTCCTTCCTTTTATGGATGTTTTGATTCATCTGTTCTGAAGCCAGGACTTAAACATTACTGTTACCTGTGTCTGAAAGATATAGAGGTTAAGATTGACTTGAAGCCAATCTCTTTTTTTTTACCTTGAAATTATAAATCTTATATAGGACTTGGTAAACATTGTTATTTTAATTAAACTTCCTGAGCTAGTATTCTAAGGCCCATGGAGGGGATCATATGTAAACCCAGACAGAGTGTGATTGATAACCCCATCATCAGGATTCATGATGTGAGGGGGAGCAAGGAAAAGGGGACAAAAGAGAAAGGTGCTGGGACTGAAGAAAAGAGAATTTGGAGAACAAGAATTTGGAGGAGGATCTGTAGATTAGTTGAGGGGAGACCTGATATGACATTTGGAACAGGAGTGGACAGTTTTGCTTCAAAATGTAGAAGGACCAGGAGCTGTTGAACCTTTTGGGGCTCCCAGCTTTCCAGTCTTTGAAGGTCAGGGAGCTGGATGTAGGTGGAGAAAAGGAGTTCATCACTGAGTGCTGAGCAATCCTGATGACCTGGAGAGGAGGACAAGTGAGAGATAGATAGAGAGATAGAGAAAAGCCAAGCTGAACTTACTTCGTATTGGTTTCAGAACTCACTCCATACAGGCTACAGTGACTGAGGACCAAAGACAAGGACATAGCCTTCAGACTAAACCACACTAAGACTGAGGTAAAATCCACACAGCAACTCGAGGATCAAAAGCAGGGTTCCTTTGTGTTCAGGACACTTGTGAGGGTGTGAACTATTAGACTCTTTTAGTCTGTCTTTTCCTATTTGTGAATAAACCGTTACCTTATCAGGAAAGTTTGATCTCTTGGTAATTGCTTGTGTTCAGGCTGAAGAACCCTCATTGATTAAAATTAAAAGGGATGATCCTCTCATTGGATAGCAGTTCTTAATATAATTCCTTCAGTTGTGGAGTTATATTATTTATTTGATATGTTTCTTGATTCTTCTATAGCTTGTATTGCTATGAATTTCCCTCATAGTACTTTTTTTGGTAGAACATTTAAGAACTGGTGCTATAAGATGATAATAATAAGGACTCATATTTAAAAAGAGACAGATCTCAATATAGTATCTAACTCTGAAGAAAAAGAAATTTTAAAAAGAATAGCAAAGGCACTCAACAAGCAGGCAAAAAATAATAATTATTATACTAGAAGTAGATGAAAAAAAGAGTCAAAAATCCATTGGATCTCTGAAAAAAAAATCAACAAAATTGACAAGCTATTAATTATGCTTACAAATAAAAAAGAAAGAAAACCCCAAATTAGTACAATCAGAAATGAAAGAGGCCGGGCACGGTGGCTCGTGCTTGTAAGCTTCAGCCTATGAAGCGGCCGGGGCCAGGGATCGCGGTTCGAGTCCCGCCTGGGGCCCGTAGTGAGACCTGGTTCCAAAAAAACAGCTGGGCGTGGTGGCGCACGCCTGTAATCCCAGCTACCTGGGAAGCTGAGGCTGGGGATGGCTTGAGTCTGTGGTACCCCGGGCA